>CAJHQQ010004166.1:0-32006 GCA_905132885.1 Moricandia moricandioides
GTGAAATGAGTCTTCATCTCATATTTCCTTATATTTTTAAAAAATTAAAATTTCAAAATTTTCAAATTTCAATTTTTTTTTAAAAAAAATCAAAATTTTTTAATTTCAAAATTACGACGTGTAATTGGTCTGCTAGTTCTGCTGAGGTAGTTGTACCAAGTTCTATTTGTTCTACTGAGGTAGTTGTACTAAGTTCTACTTGTTTTACTGAGGTTGTTGTACCTAGTTCCACTGGTTTTACTCAGGTAATTGTACTGAGTTTTACTAGAGTTACTGAGGTAATTGTACCAAGTTTTACTAGTTTTACTGAGGTAGTTGTACCAAGTTCTACTAGTTTTACTGAATTTATTATACTTAGTACTAATAGTTCTATTGAAGTAGCTATACCGAGTTCTACTATGTTAGTGATACCAAACTCTACTAGTTCTACAAAGTTAATTATACCGAGTTGTACTACTAAGAACTACTGAATTTCAGATCTAAAAAATATAAAAAATTGTAGACTCAGAATCTGCAATTCCACCACGTTATACAAATTCTACTAAATTTAGGTTTGAAAATAAAATCAAGAAACACACAATCGAATACAAAAGTTTATAGATCCATGACTTCAATAGAATAAGGAACCCAAATTTCTTCATTAAAAATAAGAAGGACCCTAAATAAATAAAAAACCTAGAAAACTCAGATTTCTTCATCAATTTCGCTCTTGTTTCATCATCGCCTTAAGAGCCCAAACTTGAAAAATTGTAGATCCAAAAAACATAGATCTATTTTTAGGTAGAACATTCTCAAGCAAAGCCACCGTCTTAGTTTTCGTTGTCTTCTCAACCATTGCAGATTAAACTGCAGTGGTTTCTCGCCGAAAAATAGAGAAAAAAAAAAAGAAAAGTTATGAAGAAAGAAAGAGAAAAAACAGTTTTGTAAAGATGAAGAAATAAAAATTGGAGAAAGAGAGAAGGAAGACAAAAAGATAAGAAGAATCTGAAAATGAAAAGTCATCGACACATTATATTATTAAGGTTAAAGACATTTACGTAATTTAGTTATTTTGAGAATTTAAAAAAAAAAACAAAAACAAAACTAATAATATAACAAGGATATTTTAGTTTTATGTTTTAGCTAGGAGGACAGTAGAGACGATTTCTCCTATGAAATTGCAATCATAGAGTCACCAGACGATTAAAAAAATACAAACTTAAGTCTATAAAACCAGAATTTCCTGATATAAAAATTTAATATATGCAATTTAATAAACTGAAAAAGAATAATTAGTTCGATCTAAACTATTATACCGGAAATCACATATATTTAATTATAACAACAACATAAAGTAATCTAATACAATTTTATATTTACTTTTCATACATACAAAATAAAAAACGATATAAAACTTATAAACAAGTTAAAATGAAACCTTAACTAATTATAGTTTGATTATTTTAATATATATGTGTTATAAATATGGTAGAATCACCTAGTAATCTTTATAATTGGTGTTTTGAAAAATAGTGTTGTGCATGCAAAGTTTTAAAAATAAACCAACAACATACAAACCTTACAAATTTATATTAAATAAATTAAGAAATTTTTATTGATATGAAATAAAATTATATTCTAGTTGTATTTTATAAACAAGTATATATCTCTATTAATAGAATAGAAGAAATTTCATTTCTACCATAATTTTGATACCACTTTTCAAATTTATTTTTAATGAATGACTATTTTTAAAATATCTTAATCTTTTGATGAAAATAAACTTAATTAATTTTTCTAAATATTTATAAAGAAATTTAGAAACTCAATTTCAGTCTTTTAACACTAAACCCTAAACAATAATCACTAAAATGTAAACCCAAATGTTAATATATTTTTGACAGTGTGTACTTTTGTAAATGTTACTTAACTTATATTATTTTTAATAATTTTTCAATAAAATATTATAATTGTAACGTCACTACCTTAGAAATATTTTATACCAACTTAAAGTTTGTCACTATTATTGTTCTTAGTAAGTTGGCATCACTATTTTGTACCATTTCACGCAAACTTAAGTAACTGATTTTACGGTAACTGATATCATCTTATTAGCCTAAAATCCAGTTGCCCTTTATCTCCTCCTCGATGTGTGTAATAGATAATTCCAAATGTTAGGAGCATAATCCATTTCTGATTTTTGTGACGGCAAACTCTTTGTTTTCTTGTAGATTGTATCCAATTCTAGATGTCATGCTTAGGCTTCGTTATTGTTTATTTTTTTTAGATTTTAGAAAGAAGAGTTACCTCTTTCTCTAGTTTTGGTTTGATTTATGTCGTCAAAACAGAAAGTCGGTTTTATGAAATTAGTTATGATCCACGAAATACGGTTTTATGAAATTAGTTATGATCCACGAAATACTAGATAAGCCTTTGATTGGTGTAACCGCTGCATTTGCGGTTACATGCGTTTATAGATGCGGGTGGTTACGATTTTAACCGTTATTAAAAGATTTCGACGATTGGTACAACGTTTAAAAATTGTATCGTCTATATGATACTTATGACTGGTTAATTACCAACTCCAATAATGGTTAAATAATAAATTAATGATATTTACATTTCATACAATTATAAAATATTAAAATTCATATTATTATAATAAATCTAAAAAATATATTTATAAAATTATATTATTAATTTTTTTAATTATATAAAATATTTTTGTTTAAAGTTAATATATAAATTAAATAATATATATATGTATTATATATGGGTATTTCTATAATTCAATTTAAAAATTTAATTGAATATTTTTATATTTACATTTATATAGTTTTTTGAAAAAAAAAAAATTTACCCTCCCACAACCGTAAACGCTAACTAAAATTAGCTTTCGGTTTGAAGCGATTTATAGCCGGTTAAAACGATTTATAACGTTTTCTATGAATGTTGCAAAAAATCAACAATAGCTACCAACAATGAAAACTGTTTTTGCGAGTGAAAGAAGAAAAGACAGTCATTCCCTAAGCTCTATATCAATTTCTTACGCTATACCAGGTTTGTATTAGATATTTAGTGCGCTCAACTAAATCAATGGTCAGAACCCCAAAAAAGTTGTTCATCCGACAGAGATTAAATTCACACATCAAGTCTTGGCTGGTTTTCACTAACAGGTGCATATGGAAGTAGTAAGCAAGTCTCGCAACATCATCATCCATTTTATTTTATTTTTAAGAATTATGAAATGCATCAAAACGAATAGGATTAGGGTTCGGATTTCTATAAACAGTATTCTTCTTAGATTTTTAAATGAATGAATATTATTGAACATTAGATTAATACTAACTAACTTCATTTATTAACACAGACTATTCTATTAGACACTACGTGTTGAATGAGTTTGAGCTTTTCATTTAATTTTTGACATATAAGAACATATCTATGAATTTTGAGTTTTTCGGTTATACCGGGCTTGTGATTTTATTTTGTCGGTCCATAATGTTCTTAACCAAAATAAATTATTATTAACTAAAAAAAATTTCCTCTAACAAGTAAACAAATATTTTGCTTTCCAATATAGGTGATTTTAAAAGTTATTTTGCAATTAGAGGAGAATGTGAAGTTATTTTGAAGGTTCTTAGAGATTATAAGAACGCATCGAAACAACAAATAATTAATCTTTTCTAGTTTTCTTTACAATTTAGGCACAAAATTCTGGAGGACATAAGCTATGGAAGTTATGAATAACCACTGAAGCTTAATGATTTTACATGCAGAACTTGAAACATTGATTTGAAAAATAAAGTGTACGAAGATTGTACAGATCTTAAAGATAGGTTCGCTACAGATCGTTTGCAACTGGTGAATATGATTGCTATACAATGGTATGACTAGCTTTCTCTATCTACTTGGATGAATTGCAACAATGGAAGAAATTCTTTTCCAATTTTCTAATCGGACACATTTCATAAAAAAAAAATAACAATAGTAGAAAAGTTTGAAGGAGATGCTTGAAATCTTCTTTATGCTATAATTTATGTTGATCTAGCACTATCAATATGGTTCTTTAGATCAGTGACTAGTTAGAAATAATACTTTATCTGTTACATAATATAAGATGTTTTAGAAAATATTTAATGCTCCAAAATATAAATACTTCATACTTTTAAAATATTCTAATTTTATTATTAACTGGTTGACCAATAATGTTTTACTGCATTATTTATGATTGGTTATTTTTTAAAAATTATTCTATTATCTTCTCCCTCTTCTTAAAAATCAATTTTTTTTTTAATTCTTGTGTGTTTATGAAAACATCCTACATTATGAAATGAAGGGAGTAGTATTATTTCCAGTTGACAAAAAATAAATATAGAGGTGATTTTCGGACAAACAAAAAGTAATTTATTTAATGATCTAAAACATAGTTGACCTAAACTTAAATAAATATATAATTTACACACTTAAATTAGTGTTAACCGGTTTGGTTGGTTACATAAGTTTAATCTCAAACAAGATGAAAAAAGAAAAGAACGATCATAAAATCTGTATTTTTAAATTTCGACTAGTTAAAACAAATTCAGCACAAAAAACTTAAACATCAAATTGTATTTGACTTTTTTAATCTAGTTATTTTGTTGACTAAAACAAATTAAATATAAATAATTTAATAAAATCAGAAAATAGAGTTTTTTTGAAAAATGTTAAATTGATCAAAAAGAAAAAAACGTTTTTATATCTGAGTGCAGCTTTTAGGTAGTGTTTCTGAATTTTACAAGAAACTATACTCTGACTGTACACCATCTTTGAGAAGAGAACCAGGCCCGAAGTCCATCCATATATCAAAAACAGAAGATTCGTTTATTAGTCGATGAGCTGATATAGCCGAGAGGAAGAGGTAGGAGCCTCTCTATGTCTTCTTGCATGTATTAAATACTATGTATCATTGCTTAAAAGATATACATACTGAACAAGGAAGAGAGTAGTACGAGTGATACTATCATCTGAAATATAAGTGGAGCAGGGGAAGCCAGCATGAACCAAGGAGATTCTTTGCGAGATTATCCCATACTTCTGAAGCATGCCAACAAGAGAAGAATAAGTGATCTCTTGTCTCGTGCGAGTCAGCACATAGGACACAACTCACTCTGACTCCAACATTCCAGGATGTTCATGTTTTCATATGTTAAAAAGCAGTTTCTTATCGCTAACCACGTAGAGAAGAAAAATTTCTAAGTACAATGGGTGAACAAATATCTTTATGACAAGCTCCGTTCGGTGAAGGCTGTCTCGTATTATATATACCACGTATCCTTTGAACGTCGGTTTGTAACTACCCTTTTTTCCTTTCCAAAGAATCACATTATGTGTGTCGTTACTTTTTCTTTCCCTATGTCCTTGTGGCTTTGTAGCAAGCATGTGTAGTGTCTCCATGCTCTGCCTTCTTCTCCTCCACATCCACAGACCTTTACTAGTATATATCCTTATGAATCTATCACATGGGGTCGCTGTTGAGCAAATAGGTGTTTATCAAAAAATTTCAACCACTCCTTCTTAAACATACTATGCCATCAGTCAAAACCATGAAAACGTCCGCTAAACTTAAAAATTTAAGACTAATGTTTTGAAATTTTGGATAGTAGCCTTAAGAATTCCCAAGTGTGGCTCGATGAAGTAATTTGGATTGAACATTTATACACACAACAAACATATAGGGAGAAAGTGAACAACAATCTTGGCGTAACGCTCTATTCCTCTGAAAACAGAGATAACTAACATGTTTTAGGTCAATGTATTTAATAACATATTAATTAACAATCTGTTTTATGGTTCTTTTAAACTACTTAACAATCTGTTTAATTTGGTTTATTAAACAAAATTTTAAGATTTAAAATAAAATTTAACTATAACTTAATTTTAAAATTATATGCGCTAAAGGTTGTGTTTTGTGAATAGCCGAAATATGATTTTAAAAAAAAAATTATGACCATTTTTCCTTTCCCAATAACTATTTCGACAGGCGGTACGAAAATAAACCATTCATGCAGTATCAAACTATTTTCAGCTTTTTTTTTACTATTTTCAGTTTATATATTGCTCTAAATCAAATCAAGCTAAGAAAGAAAGAAAAATTGATCTGTGTAAGAATATTAAATGAACACAGAATAAAATAAAACAAATTAGATTAATACATATGCAGTATATTACTACAAATCGACGTGTCGACTAAAGAAATGAAAGTAAGAAGGCAGCTTCGGAGGGAAAAATGAATCATCGAAACAACTGAAATATAAAAATTGATTTGATCATATATTCATATATATGGGAATCAAAAAGACGTGTAGATTAGCGAAAGATACGGCGATGTTTTTGGTTCTATGTTCTTTGCTTCTCTTAATTAATAAATATTTTGTGTTTATATAAGTCTGAGTCCATTAATTTCACCTTACCGCCAGCTAACAATCCCGATGAATTACTCATAAATACTGTAATACAACACTTCAGTTTACATCCACCCCATTTTTTTATGTCACTCGAAAAGATAATGATGTATATGATTTGAGATCCACACATTTTCCCGACATCTAGATTTTTCTATGCCAATTTAAAATTAATTACTAAGATTATAATGTTGATCATGTGCAATTAACAGTGGTTAATTGTATTTGATGACAAATTTTCCACGACTTTT
Organism: Moricandia moricandioides; assembly: GCA_905132885.1. Classification (NCBI taxonomy): domain Eukaryota; kingdom Viridiplantae; phylum Streptophyta; class Magnoliopsida; order Brassicales; family Brassicaceae; genus Moricandia; species Moricandia moricandioides. Next base: position 6,674 of record CAJHQQ010004166.1, read on the forward strand.
ACTATTAAAACGTCAAATTAATGGCTACAACTATTTGCAGTAGATAACTTACTGGTAACATTTTTGTTCACACCAATTACCTCAGAGAACCGGCAGAGAACAGATCTAAAATTTAAGGTACTGAACCGGATCCGGGATTGATATTTGAACGAGTCCTAAAATGTTATATTCAAAGCAATTGTATTGAACTCGACTCGAATTAAAAATCAAATGAGTATCTGAATAAAAATATATATGTAAATATTAGTTATAATATACTTATAATTTCAATACTTAAAATTAAAATTATAAATCAAATAGTAGTTATTTTTAGTATTTTCTGTTAAAATTAGATAATTTGGATACAAAAAAATCAAAACTAAATTGTATTAGTGATTACTTTCATGTAAACGTAACTAATTTAAATGGTATTTAATGAGTGTATTTGGTTGTTTTGGGTAGTATAAATATAAAATCCTCAAACTGAATTGTATTTATGGTTATTTAGATATAAGTAATTGATCCGAAATCATATAATGAATAAAGACTGGATCTCAAACAAGTTACTCATATCCACAAAACTCAGTTGTGTCAAACCGAATCGGATAAAAAAAACAAATACTCGAATATGGTCCAATTCCAAAATTCAAATAACTAATATCTTAAAGAACAGATCCGGATCCGAACCGGTGTCTTATCTAGTCCCAGTCTATAAAATTGGGAGATGGACTCAAATGGATCTCAAGATCTTGATGATAAAGAGGGAAACTTTATAGTCAATAATATACAAAGGGTTGAGACAATGACTCCAAAATAAGTGAATAACACACACGTTCAGTAACCCCCGGACCTATATTTTATATAAGAAAAACCTCGGGGCCTATATACGTTAAGGCATGCAACAATTCCAACTATTTGCTTTTTATGTTAAGGAAAATGTACATCAATTATGTATAGCTATAATTAAGAACTGTATGCATTCATGACTTCGAAGATTCAAACTGATAAGATTAAGAAAATCAACATAAATATTGGGGTTGATTTAATGCCAGCTTCTTTTTTAATTAGTTAATCAAATTCAATAAACTAAAAAAAACTAAAAAAATCTTTAAAATACGTCATCAGTTCAAATATAATATTAGACATAACCACTTATATAAACCTTTACCATAACATAACTATACACACACAAAAACATTGTCTCTCTTTGCTTACCAATAGACAACCTTAAAGCCACTTCTCATCTACGAGAGAACACATACACAAAACCCTAAAACACTCATCAACACCTTAACCCTATTAGTGTCTAATGGCACTCGTTAATGACCATCCCAACGAGCCAAAGTACGTCTCAAAACAAAACTCCTCATCCCAAGATCTCTCATCACCTGAGAACTACGGACTGGATCAGCCGGACGCAGCTTATGCCGGAGGAGGAGGACCTTCGGCTTCCAGCAGTAGCACGCTGAATTCAGATCATCAACAAAATCATCAAGGGTTTGTATTTTACCCTTCTAGCGAATCCGTTGAAGATCACAACTCTTTGTTAGATTTCAACGGATCCTCGTTTCTTAACTTCGACCACAACGATGATCGTCATGAGAGCTTTCCTCCTCCAACCATAAGTTGCGGTGGTGGTAGCGGTGGCTTCTCTTTTTTGGAAGGCAACAACATGAGCTACGGCTTCACAAACTGGAATCAACATCATATGGATATTATTAACCCTAGAGGCATCGAAACTCCGGGGACAAACCAAGTCCATAAAGACTGGTTATACTCTGATTCAACTGTTGTAACCACTGGTTCTAGACATAACTCTATCTCGCCTAAATCCACTGGAAATAAACGTTCTTATACGGTAATTATAAAGGTCAAACACTCTGAATACTTTTGTGAATTTTTCTATATGAAAGAATGACATGTTATCATTGATTTACGAGTAGGGAGAGAGCAGTCAACAACCCTCAAAGAAACCCAATAGCAGCGCAAAAGGGAAAGCTAAGCCCAAGCCAACAAGTTCACCTAAAGATCCACAAAGCCTAGCAGCCAAGGTTTCCTTTCTTTACTGCTACATTTTTTTATATAAAACCTAAGAATGTCATTTTATCAAATTTGTTAACTCATACCTTAGTATATGTTTTTTTGTCTTTTAGAATCGAAGAGAAAGAATAAGTGAACGTCTCAAGATATTGCAAGAACTTGTTCCCAATGGCACCAAGGTATACATACATCTAGAAGAATATTTATGTCGATTTTATAAAAAATATCAAATTATGGTTTCAAATGATGACGGACAACACCCCACCGCCGTAAATAATAACAAAATCTATACATATATCTATATATCTGTATGTTTTTGTTACTATTGGAACCGCACCACACTTGCAGTTGTTCTGCATGTTACCATTCTGAGCTTATGTGTTTTGATAATGAGATGTGTTATTTCTTGCAGGTTGATTTGGTAACGATGTTAGAGAAGGCCATTAGTTATGTAAAGTTTCTTCAAGTGCAAGTTAAGGTATATTAATTATGACAAACATCCCTCAAATTTTCCTTTCACGAGATTGATTGATCATATATATTAACATAATTTTGTTTTTTAAAGTAATATTGCTATAATCTAATGTTTGTTAGGTACTTGCGGCCGATGAGTTTTGGCCGGCACAAGGAGGGAAAGCTCCAGATATTTCTCAAGTTAAAGACGCCATTGATGCCATCCTCTCTTCATCACAACGAGACAGGAATTCGGATCCAGTCACCAATTAATGAACCGTTTAAATGTAATTTAATTAATTACTCAACAGTAATTACGTTGTAGTAATATCGGGAAGAACAATGATTCTCTCGATGACTTCCACATAAATTTTAAAATACGATCCAAAGATTAAATAACGTTAAATATGTGAAAAGTCGAGAAGTTCTTAATGCATCTATATTGAAGACAAGAAGACAAGCAACATTCAAAGCACCTATGGTCAGTTCGATGTTGAGTCCGCACGAGGATGGAATCTTTAACTAGTAGATAAGTAATAAACTTATTAGTAACATACATAAATATGTATCTTCTCATTTTTTTTTCCTGTGTATTCGGTCTTGTAATGGAATTTTAAATTCCAAGAAATGAGTAATAAAATTCTGCACTTTTGGATTTTTCTTGGCCCTTCACTTTCAGAGAATCTATCTGATTTACCACCTTTCGAGTCTATTTGAATTTCAGCATAGTGCTTTTGGAGCAACATGCTAATCTATTTTAAGTTCCCCATATACATATACTACTATTATAATATGCATTTCCACATTCTCATCAGCTTGAATTATTATAACATATGGTAAAATACAACACAATTTCGATATATAGATGGATATATTACTATAACAGGCAATTATAGCCATAAGAAAATTATAATTTATATAGTTTTGAATTGTTGCTTTATTAAATAATTAACATACTCAACAAATAATATATATATATATATCAGAAAATCACCGTTAAATATAAATTTAAGAAAGCAACAGAAAAAACACAAAATAAAAAGAATTTTTAATATACGAGAAAATAGCTGCATGATTGAAAATTATATTTAATATAAAATGAACTGCTTTATTATTGTAGTATAAACCAAACTTTACTCTGTGTGCAAGATAAAGACCTAGAAAGTGTATATCTTGTTTTTTTTTTTGCAAAGCAAATATTTGCTATCAACGTCTCCATTAAGATATCGAAATAATATATTAATACTAAGAGAATAGTATTGTACTTGTATTACCAAATAAGATTTGTGAATTGTAGACGCAATCGCGAGATACAAACGAACTATTTTGTTGTTTGTTTTCTGATTTTGTGTTTAAGAGTTTTTATTAGTTTTGTTTCAATCATTAAAATATGGTTTAATTTAAAAGCATATAAAATTATCGAAACCAGTTACTGATTTCGCGATCAAAGAAGGCTAAACATGATACATGACCTTCTTTGTGGAAGATATATTTTTAAAATTAACTACTAACTAATGGACGACATACCTAAAGATCTCGATTTAGCAGCCAAGGTCAGGATGTGTCCTTTGGAAAAGATTAGGGATACGTGCTCGATTAAATTATTAACATTATTTTATTTGAACTGATATTTAAATGTAAGTCCAACATTGTTAAATTAATAAACTACATGATTAGCCACATGGATAGTCACACATTAAGCGCTGTACTTGTATTTATGTACTTCCGAGCTCCATCAAGTGAATACGACAAATGAAGTTATTGGAGTCTAATGATTTAATTTATTGTTTATAATGAATTAAGCGTCAATTCAATGATTACATATTTATCTTCTTCTTTTTATCCTAAAGATGATTATATTATTATAGCCTCTTGTTAATTTGTTATAGTTTTAGTCTATTCCGTTTCTCAAATAAAAATCATTTTAGGACTTTTAACGGTTTGTATTGTGCGTAAATTAAATATTGTTTATACTGGAACGGAAAAGTACTTTTGACTTGGTTTAGTTTACATTAGTGATTTCTTAAGGTGCACAAAGTAGAAGACAGAGTTAAAGAAAAAAAGATTATGTTCTTTAATATATATATATATATATATATATAGGATGATTTGAGAAGAAAAAAAGCGGTACCCTTGAAATTTATCTTTTCTTTTAATAAGATTGTACCTATATGTTTTGATTTATGTAACATAGTTTGAGCTATGATCGATAACAAATAATTATCGTTGTTGGGCTGGTAAAATTATGGAGATGTATAATTGTTCAGAAATATGTATTTAAATATCTTTTCATTTATTTTTATAATATCATAATGTATTTTATATCTTTTCATTTATTAATAGTTTTTAGAGGAAGTTTGTTCATTAATTTAAACAGAATGATTTTTTTTTAAAGTAGAAAGATATATAAAAGAGGAAATGCAAGATAGAACATGTTTTTAGCTTCAATTTGTTATGTCTATTAAACAATGTTTTGGTGCACCTCATGAAAATGCACAACTAACGTAAAATTGATTCATTAGTTAAGACTTTTATATCTAATAAAAGTTTTCAAGGGGGACACGTTTAAATTCTGGTAGGAAGATTTTACTCTCCTAAACAGAGTTAATTTAACTTGTTTTGGATTGTATTCTACATGCGCAAAGTCTCCTAACCATTAAAAACAATATTTTGGTTTAAAGTTCAAAAGTTCTTTCTTTTTATATAAATAGTATTAAGCTAATGTTTAATCATCTTCAAAATACTAATTTGATCTATATTATTTCCACTACTAGTATTATAATTATAATTATATTCTTTTGTATTTTGGTAACCCGAATGATATAATAAATTTTGAAAGATAGACAACTCCAAATGTAAATTAAAAACTAAACAGTTATTAGTTGGTGCTTTAATTTCTATATATATATATATTCTAAAAAAATGTTTTCATATAGATGAATATGTTTAAAACTATTTTAGTAATTTTGTCTAGCCGGTTGATGAAGCAAATGATTCCTGGTTTAATTTGTAAGACTTACTCACTATGGGAAATCTTAGTTACTATTGTTCTTTGAATACTCTTATCTTTTAACCGCAAGGAGGGTGGATGTGTTGGTGCCTTGGTGTGATCTGATATTTTTGGTTTCTTTCATTTGCATATGCTTTAGTTGTTGATGTTTTGGCTGCTTGTTTGCTACGCTACGTCTTATGTCTCCCTTTATTTGGGTTTAGTGTCTGGGATTATCTTCATTTACACTAGATTGTGGTTCATTCATGAATTTTACCTTGTGTTTTTAAAGTTTAATATAATTTCAGTGTTAAAAAGGTTATATGCTTGTACGGTTCTACCCATACAATTAAGGGTTAGTTTATAATTTGCAACATTATGTTAGTTTTCATAATTATAATATTTTCTGCTATCTATATTTATGGATAGACTAATGTATATTAATCGGTTTGGGTTTATTTATATTTTATTTAGGGATTTGATTTGTAATTAATAAGTGTTTTATATCAATTACCTTAGGTTCCCTAATCGTATATGGTTTAGTGATATAATAGTATCATCTCAGTAGATTGTTTTTCTTCTTTTGAAACTACTCTGATTATATTGTTTCGACATTATCAGTTTATATTATTGCAATTGTCACAACTAAAGTTACGGTCCATCATTTAAAAGATGCACACCCAAAAAACTGCAAGACTGAATTGTTAAGATTTTTTTTTATTAGAAAAAAAAAGATAATCAGGGACATTTTAAAAAGGTGGCCTTTTTACTTTCAAGAGCTTGAGCATGTTTGTGTTCCGAAAAAAGAAGCTTGAGCATGTTTACTATAGACCTTAGCCTATTCGATACAGAATTATAGGCTTATAATAGTAAAAATTATTAACTAATAATTTGATGAGAATCTAGTTTGTCAGCAATTGATTGATTTTGAGGATATACCTCTGAGGATTCTCCTATGGTTAATAATTATCTTCTTTATATTGTTTCGATGTCTCAATAATTAAAAATATAAAATTTCATATTTGATTTTAAAATATATAAATGCCATGCCACTTCAGCGTACAGTCTTACTTCCATTTTTAATTGGTTAATTATGCATATCTTTCGGCAAAAATAATAATGCGTAGTATAAGTAATTTAGTGGATAATATCGTTAACTAATTAAGCCATGTTATAAAAAATACCGTTATTTAGCAGAATATGATGTAATATGAGAAGCTACGTTGTCATGACAGTTGTAGCCACAGATGATTCCGTCAAGCATTCACTGGATTGACTAGAGACAAGGGTTGCAGTATATTCAAAAATAAAGAATTAAAAATAAATTAAAATAATGACTTTGTGTAAGGGACTATGGCCTAGCTTTCCAAAAGCATATAAATCTTCTCCGATCAATCTACCTTACATTTATGATGAATATGTATCTCCACCTTTATCTAGGTTTTTGTTGTTACATATAAAACTAAATTATACCAGAATAATTTTAAAAATAAATAGAACATATTCTAATAAGTTTAAATGATGGGAAATATACAATAATATTTTATTCTGAGTATTTTGTACTCAAGGTCATTTTTGCGGTTTTATTATACTGTGAAACAATTCTACCTACTAAAATAGTTTTTTAAATGGATGTTTATCTTCCTACCCTAACTAAGTTAAACTAGATGTTTTGTAGTTAGAGAGTTCAAAATTTGAATATTAAAAAAAAATTGTGGAACCGAAACAGCAGCAAAACCACAATAAACTTGATAGAGGATGGTCACCTAAGAGAGTGTCCAAGTTGATGGCACCATAGTATGTATTTGGACATACTTGTATTTGTAGCAATCCGCAAAAAGCAGGATATATGGGAGTCCGATGAAATCTCTGCAGCTAACAGAACATGTCCGCAAGGAATCTTAATCTTTTGGAATAGTTTACATGTCCATATTTTTGTCCAAAACCACTTTATTGGAATGTCCAAACAGGCCCTTCACTTGATAGCTATAGCCGGTGATATTAGAAATATATATGACTGCCTTTAGTGAGCATGATGTGTGTCTGGATGACCTTATCGACCTCTGGTGTGACATAGCTTATGTGTTTTGCAGATTTAATGGTGAGGTTTTAGTGTCAGTAATGATCTTTAGTGATAAATCATGTTCAAGCGCTATCATTCTTATTATCAGCGACAACAAAATCATGTTCATGGGGTTTTTGGGGAACAACATTGGTTGTGTTGGAACGGCGGTACCGGACATGAGGTGTACACCTGGACGTGAATGAATGGTGTACATATGATGATTGTCCGTATGGATAGGTTTACTGATGGACAATATGAGTTTTGTCAATATTTGTCCAATATATCTTGACCACTGAAGAGGAAAAAAAAACAATGTTTCAATAAAAATCGTGCCATTTACTTAGGTAATCCAAAACTTAGCTAACTAAATCTCGTTTAGAAAGAAACTAGATTAATTAGGAAGAGAATATAGTTTCAGAAAAAGTGTCTTAAGAGTCATGAGTATCCGAAATGTTATAAATGACAAGAAATATGACCCCAAGTGTAGTATATTCTTTCACTTGTGATATTATGACATTAATAAAAATGGAAAAATAATTACTAAATTACCAATAACTAATTATTCATGGAGGAGATTATATAAATATATAACTGCACATGGTACAATTTAAATCAGGGCTTTATATGTATTGTCATTATATGAAAGGAGTTGAAAACAATACATCTCCAAGTCGTATCCTACATATCGAATCACAAACCATGTGTCATTAAGAGAATGGCAGGCTGGATTTGATATCATAAAGTATGTTTATTAAATGAACAACTATGATTTTAAAACCGGAGGATCCACGTGCACACCGATTTGATTATACAATGTGAGCCTAGGATTAAATATTACTTTCTCTATTTTATTTTATTTTATTTTAAGTGTTATTTTAACTTTTTACATACGGATTTAAGAAAATAATTTATTTTATATATTTTTATATAAAACATAGTTACTTATATAATTAATCATATTTCAAACAATAAAAAAATTACAGTATAAAATTAATAAATTTTACATCAAAAATTAAAAACAACATTTATTTTATAACAAAATAATTTCTACAACGACACTTCAAATAGAAAAAGTACTAATAAAAGTCGGGTTTTCCCAAAGTTTCTGTTAGGCTTCCTGGAACGCAATGGCTTCCTACTTAAATCGTTTAATTTAGTGAATGAAATCATCCAAAACAGCAACTTTATCTTAGTAGCTTGATGTAGACTATTATGGCATTTTGTGGGGTTATCAAATTTTGGTGGACTAATTTTTCACCGAAAATACACCAAATGTGATTGGAAACTTCGATGTTTTTACTTTCATAATTATGTTGATTAAAGAGATAAGCATGTTAAATAAATACTCTCTCAACCATCTTAACCAATACTATGAATCCATGTTAAACCATGCTATGTTAAACCATGTTAAAGCATAAAGTCATTAGGCCAGTATTGCTTTCTCTAAACATAAAACTAAGAGGGGACCATTATGAATAATTAGTATCACATAGCAATCAGTGTATGTTAATTGTCTCGATTATTGTGAATGGTCCAAATGTTTTTAATTGCTTTTTGGACATCAATTGCTTTCTGTAGTTACTAGGATAAGACCTGCGCCTTGCGCATGGTGAATATATGTAATTAAAATATAAAATTTTAGTATTGATAAATTTAAAATTTACATATGATTGTTTTTGTATGTATTTGAAATTTAAGAATTTTGAAATTTTTATATAATTATCTGTACGTAAGATCAGAAACAATTTTAATTAGAAATGTAGATCAAATCTTAGAATTTAATGGATCTGTTTTCATATATCTTTTCACTTTTCAGTGTTCGAGTGATGAAAAATAAATGGCGTATTACTACGCTTGATTGGTAGAGTGTTAGCAAGTTCCCTAATGTTTTTTAAGAAGCAATTGGTAAAATATTTGCATTTAAAATATATAAAGTTTCAAAACTAATTTAATATAATTTATTTATCTGTCTAATAATATTAGAAAATTATATTTTTTTACAAATTATTATTTTTTAAAATAATTTATAAAAAAATTATGTTAATTTTTAAATTATTTTTAAAAACAATATTTTAAGTTTTTCAAATACAAATAAATAATTTAAAATTAATTATGGTCATGATTTAACATAACCATAATAATTTAAAATATTAAAAAATTAAAAAATAACATATTAAATAACTAAGAAATCAGTTACTATTATGTAATAAATTGGCGTATGCATATAAATTTAACTATTACTCTTGTTTATTCACAATTAGGGTAAATAAAACAAAATAATCAATCTTATATATTGTATATGATATATAATTAAATTTAAATGATATAAACATAGTAATATAATACACTTTTAATATGGATATTAATTAAATGAGGTTTCTACTCATATGATTTTATGATTATTTACATATTTGTGTAACAAAACTTTACACCAACGATTTTTTTTAATGTGAGATGTTTAATAGTTTCAATAATTTATAATCATTTAAAAAAAAAACAATGACATATTTCAAAATTAAAATATTAACTTTTCAATATATGTTCAAGGCAAATATCAAAATATAAATATGTATTTTCATACGATGTATAGTTTAATTAAAATGATGTTAAATATATATAAACTAAAATTATTTCTTCATATGGTCTTCTAATCATTATATTTTAGTATAGAAAAAAAAATTAAAACCTTGATCTTAAAAGTTTATGTGGGACTTTTAACAGTTTTAGTAATTTATACTCATTTTGAAAAATTCGAAATACAACATACACAAAAAAAAAATCTAGATTTTTATTATATGATTAATGTAATTGTGTAATTTATTTTAATAATAAAGAAATAAACAAAATGAAAAAAGTATACAAATTGTTATCAAATCTTTATTGTTTAAAATCATTAATTGTCATATATATATTTTGATCATATTAGGTAATTCCGTAGGTTTTATTTAAGGAAAGCATGTGAAACAATAAATATTTAATATATGCGACCAACTATAGCATACAGAATATTATATTGCTAGAGAATATTATTTTTAAACTATACATTATATCACATACTCTATAATCCTTAAGATTTGAAAATAGAAGTCAAAGAGCTATGCCACGTAGGATTGGGGTTATTTTTAATTCTTACAAACTTAAGGTTACAACTTTTTAAATGATTCTCAAATAATATATAGGGGATTTGCTGTCATTAAGAGCATTTATAGCTCCTGATTTCTTTTATAAAGATTATTGCCTTCTTTACTTATCCTCTCTTCGTATTTAAGAAAATAATGTTTTAAATTTTGACGTATATTCACAAACAATAAATATTTTAGTCATTTATTACACTTTGTGTAGTTTTTATTATTAATAGATACTAGATTTTGACTTGAGGCTATTTTTTGTTGATCATTTTGTTAAAATATTCATGAATATATATATATATATATATATATATATATATATATATATATATATATGTGTGTTTTTATTAGAAAACAAATAATTGTAAAAATATTTATTATAATGTTTGACTTTAAACATTATTTTTATATCCAACCCAAATTTGTGGTCGAACAAATAGATCCGAAAATTCTTATATAACTCGTATATATGTTAACATATCTAATTTGCTCATTTCCTAAATTTATCTAAAATTCTATATAAATATACCTATATGAAAATCAAAATAGTATAATTTGTCAATTTACACATGTCTTCCATTATTTTAATTTTTTTAATGTGTTAGAACTGAATATAATTTCTAAAAATAATAAAAAAAAATTGATAAATTTTTTTCAAGAAAAATAATTTTGTTCTGACTAATTTTCAAAGAATGTTATTGATATGTTAAGTAAAATAATTTTATACACATTAATATATTATTTGTTAAGATATTTGTTTACAAACATAATTTTAATATCAATTTTAAATTCTTAATATTCATTTTTAAATAGTTTAAGCTTAGTAAATTTTTCATTATTATTTTTAATGAAAATATATATAGTATTTAGTTTAGTGTTTATAAAAAACTCTAAATCACAAACTATATTATTCTCAAAAGCTATTATGTAAAACATTTATAGTGGATATTATATAAATAAATTTTATGATAATAAATATAATTGTAAATTTTGAAAATAAAATAATAAAGGAGAGAAATTATATATGATTAATTATCTTTTTAGTTTTGAATATTTCCTAAATTAATTGTTTTAAAATAGAGCTAAGGTGTTTTCCCAATTTATTTTCTATAAATCGAGGATGTTTATATTTTTCTGTTTATATTTTCTTCAATATTTTTGTCATCTTATAGTTTCCTCCCTATTTAGAAGCAAATTTAGCATTTCTTAATAAATAGAAAAATATTTCTATATTATAATAAAACATATTTATTCAAAAAATCCATCTTTATTTTTTCTTTTGTAATATAATAATTTTAGGATGGAGATGAATTAGAAATGGTGTAAGAACTGTAATTCATACTCCCTATGTTTCATAAAGATATGTTTTTTTGGTGTTTTCATATATATTAAGAAAATACATTAAATCACTATAATAAATGTATCGTTTTCTGTAATTTTCAATTTTCAATAATTTTTAACCGATAGTAACTCAATAAAGTCAAAAAAAATTTCGAAATTTTCAAATTTTTCATGAAAAACACAAAAAAATATCTTTTTGAAATATAATTTTTTCTAAAATATTTATCTTACTGAAATGGAGGGAGTATTGATTTGTAAATCACTCCAAGTATTATAATATTACAAATTTACTATTTTATTTTGATATGCAACTTTTTATGGGAAACATTCATATAAACAAATGTGTGGAATGTAAAATATTTTTTATTTATATCTGAATTTTATACGACTATAATTAATTTGGTTAATTTAAAAAAATAAATAAAAAATTAAACAAAAAATTATTTTAAAATTTTCAATGCAAATCTTCAAAACGGATTTCTTCTTCGTGGAATTTTAATAAACTATTTTATATTATAGTTTAATAACACTTAAATATAGAATTTTGGAATGTGGTTAACATATATCAACTAATAACACATAAAATAAAAATGATTGTGTTTGGATTTCAATATGAAAAGAACTTAAAACTTTACTTGACTCAGATAGCTAAATGTCATTTATATGATATATAATAGATGCTTTACTGTATTATAGCTGTAGATTTTTTTTGGTATAATTTTTATGTCTATTAATACTGGTTATATCCGTAATATCTTATATGTAACTATTTTAAAGTAAAACATGAGTTGATATATTATGTAGTTTATTTATTTGGTAAACTATTAAATTTCGGGTAAAATGTAACTTATAATTTATTTACAGTATATTCATTTAAATTTATCTAACAATGTGATATTGTAATGATATATGATGTATTTATAATATAAAATATGTGTTATATATTATATCTACATATATTGTTGCTTTGTAAATTTGGTATATTAAATATTATTTTCACCATAACATATAATTTCTTATATTTATACATCATAAATAGATAATAACAATGTTAGACAAAAATAGAAAGAGAGAGAGAAAGGAAAGTAAAACAAATAAATAACTAGTTTCTGCTATAGCTTTCTGAAGTAAGGAACGCATGTGAGATACTGCTTCTACAGCAAGAAAGAAAAGAAAAACATTTTTGTTTAAAAAAAAAATTGGATCTAAACAAAACATTCACAACCCAATGAGATTTTTGTCTTCTTTAAAACATTTTTTTTTTTTTTTTTTTTTTTTTGTCGTCAAAAAAAAAAATGTTTTAAAGAAGACAAAAATCTCATTGGTTTAAATTTATGGTTGTACACGAAATTTGGACGTGAAAAAAAATTGGATCTAAAACTGTTCTACAGACTAACCAATCATCCCTCAGTCAAAAATGTAATGATTAAAGAAATAATTTTTCATGGGCTGGTATACTAACCGTTATTAATAAAATAAATATTAGTTCTAACATGCTCCATCCAAAGATCCTAAAGTTTATTTAGGTTCTCTGCAAATAGTTTTTTTTTTAAATCACTAAATTTAATGAGATAGTTCAACTTGAATTCATCATTTTAACAACTTGTATTGGCCACTCAAGTTGACCTTCTTAATTTACTATTTCTACCAACAGAGTTTGACTTTCTGAATGCCAGTATATCCATACAAGCATGCAATTGTGCAGAATTTAGAATTTCTCAATGCCAGTATATCCCCAATTCTCCTACTTCTTGTCTGAATGTTAAGTATATATATATGTTCAGAAAATAAAAATACGTATTATTTTTATAAGTTAATTTGTGCAAATATTATGAAATAGGCAGTAGAAACTAAAGCTCCCTTCGTTCAATATGTAAATAGAAATAATAAAGTATATATCGTTGTAAAAACGGGCACAAACTTTATGCATGAAAATTATAAAATAAAAATGAAATGAATCAAAAATAAACTTCTAAAAGGTCTTATTCAGTATAATGGAAAATAACACAGAAGAACGAAAGACATATCAACGGCAAAATGAACATCAGAAAAAAAATATCCATTAGTTACTAAAAAAGACAACAGATAAAATTAAGACTAAATAATTAGTTTGTCATCAGTTAACAGTGATTTAATAAAGATTAAAAATTAGACTGGTTTAGACAATAGTCATAGGTGTTTCTTTTAAAAAAATATTAAAGTCATAGTTTTTCATAGCGATTTCAGTAAGTATTTATCATTGTGGATGCCCTCAATAACACTTTTATGTTTTAGAAACTCGGGAGGTAAACTCGAACCAAACGAAAATAGAACCAAAATAATTTCAAAATAGTACTCTCTCTGTGATGTTTTTACATTTTTGCAATTTATTTGTAAATTTTTTTTTGCAATTTATTTTGTTAAATTTTTTTGATTTTTCAAATGCATCATTTACTTATACTTAATTACCTCTATAGAACGGGTTGGATAGATATGCTTACCATTCCATAACTAAAAGGGTAATGAAGAGAGGAATAATAACTAAAAAATAGGAACACATAATATCTTATGAATTGAACGTGGCTACCAAAACTCTATTGAAAAAGACCTTTTCTAACTTTTTAAAAATGGTCTAGGATTAGTGAAATTTTACATATATTTTAGAAATATAAGAGCGTGTTTATATGCTTAGACAATCTCGTGGACTAATAATAGTTTATGAATGTCTTTTTCCCTTGAATCGGTAGAGATTAGAGTGCATCAAATGCAACATTCGAAATTGCAACGTTGGTAGAGATTAATATGACAAATAAATATTAGGGAGTCTTATATGGGAAAATAAAAGAAATCCTCAATTCATTATAATCGGTTTTGAATCAAAGTCCATATAATTTACATATTGTCCTTGCCGATTAAATCCATCGTGCCCGAGTACTAGCCACTAAAAGTAGGTCTGACCCAAATATTGGGCATGCTGATTCATGTCTGATATCCTAAACTTAATGGTAAACTTTATCCCGTTACCAATATTATAGACAAATTATTACATCAAAAATTCGAAATATCATAAATAATATACACATAAAAAATTATTACCTATTGATTTTAAGTTGGAATCTGATGTAACTTATCATTGAATATTTTTTCTTTTTTTGAAAGACAACGCTGAATATCTTTTTATATGAATTCTTAATTTCTTTCAGTTTATATATTCGGTGATTCAATGTATCTATTACAAGAACTACGTGATTCCTATGCTTATATATTCCTTCAGCTCGATCGATGTCAAATGGAGAAGATAAAATACGTACTACGTATGAACCTGTTAATGAAAAAGGCTATATAAACTTTTGCGCACATGGACGATGTCATATAAACCGGACTACATGCTTTCCTCCAACTTACTTAAATTTAAATGCATATATATTTATTATGCATCATACCTTCATCAACTAACTGCATGGACAAATTTGAAAGTAACATAAGTAACTTAATCACATTTGGGTTCTTTTATACTACCATTAGTCTACTACACCTTTGGAACAAATGTATTATTCAGGTTTGAATTCAAATAGTGAAACAAGTATTACACTAGTAATACAAAATCACTAGACCATATTATCTGGGCAAATAATCGTCTAACCTGTAGTGATGATAAAAACGATGTTCTGCATTGCAATAGGTCAATGAAAAAAAGGAAAAAGATCCATCTCCATAAACTGAGTACTTAACCTTTTTTTTTGTCAACGGTTTCATCAATCACGGCTTTCTTACATATACATTTCCTTATTGTAATCATATTGAGATTTTCTTGCAAGGAGGTGCGAAAAATCATTTATGAGAAAAAAGTAAACATTAAAAGCAACAGAACGGTGTTGAAGCATGCATGCACTATATCTTAGAAGAGATTTTATTTGTTTCAGTTGAAATCCATGCATGTGTGATTTCACGTGTCTTAAAAATGTGAAGTACTTCGGGTGCGTACTTTCCCTGAATTATTTATTAGAAAAATTGCTAAAACTACCGAAAGTTAGACGTTACCTTTCAAAAATACACTTAATCAAAAATATATTAATATTGTAAACACTTTATTGATTATTATTTAGGGTTTAGTGTTAAAGAAGTGTGTTTGAGTTTTTAAATATTCTATAAATATTAAAAAACTTAATTTAGTCTATTTTCATCATAAATTTAGAGTATTTTTAAAAATAATTATTTATTAATAGTAAATTTGAAAATTGTATCAAACTAAAATTTCCTTATTTATTATATGTCAGTGTAATATATTTTTTACTACAAATTTTGGTACATTGTCTATATAGTATAACCTCTTGGTAAGATATTTGTATAGAACAAGCCGAAATCAAAAAGTCTAAAGGTGGGGATGTTAAAATGGGTAATTACCCATGACCCATGAGTTTACCCAAGCCCATAAAGGATGGGTTCAACTTTCTAAATTTATTGGGCCAAAACATGGGTATCTAATCTATTAAAATAAAATTATTTTAAAAATCTACTACACAAACAAAAGTCATTGTTGGACCAATTCATAAGTAACTTAATAAATTAAGCTAAACATATATTTAAACTATTAAAACTAAACATTAATGTCCTATTTTTATGGATACTGTTAACAATCGAATAATAACTGTATAATAATTACATGACATTTTTGGCGCAGTATTAGTCATGCTATCCCATTATTAAACAATTGTATAATAAGTTTATATTGTTTACATAACGATGAAAAAATAATTAATAAGTTTCTGCTATTTACATAATCATTCTACCCATTGTAAACCCTATGAAGTTAAAAAAACGACATGTGATAGTTATGTCATATATATACTCTACACAAGAAAACATATTAACCATAAATTTAATATATTATTTTCATAGTTTTTATACAATATATTATGAATATTTTCTTTGTTGTTTAAATATATTTTCGTAATTAATTTACTAAACCTGTTTTGACCAACATATATATATATATATATATATATATATATATATATATATATATATATATATATATATATATATACACGTTCTATTAAAATATAATTTATTCTATTAATTTAGAGTCCTAATTTTATCTAATGATAAAAAGTTGTCATTTAAATTTGATATGGTCCACTTTGTTTTATTAAAAAAAAAGTAATTTAAAACGAACCTTTAATTGATTTGTGAGTTACAAAAAAAAGTCACTGAAAATTTGTACTATACTTAGGGCATGTTTATTGCAGGTCTCTTAGTATGAGGTTCTTAGCTTTTCTAAGAGACGTTTCTTAACTTTAACTAAGAAAACTTAAGAACCGTCTCTTAAATACGAGACCTAAGGGACGTTTATTAACGGGAAAATAAAAAAAAAAAAAAAAAAAAAAAAAAACGTGAAATTATAAGTTAAGAACCCCGTCTAAGAGACCGTGGATAAACATGGCCTTAAAAACTTCATTAAAGTTAATATTTTCTTTTACAAAATAGGTATAATGGGGGTATAATAATAATTGTTCTTTGAATGTTAAGGAGATGATTCTCAGTATAATAACAAATATATTCTAACAAATCATAAATACTATGTGCAAATCTTTATTTTTCATAAAGTTTTTTCACCAAAATTGTAAAATTGAGTTTTCCGTCATAACAATTTTTCTGTTAAAATGAGTTTTTATGCCAAAACTATAAAATTGAGTTTTTTCATCGAAACAAGAAAACTCATTTGGAATTAATCAATATCCATTTCGATATGGAAGTGTACCTGCGAATCTGATAGAATATATTTTCTATTAACAACCCTTCTAACAAAATTTATTTCAAACTAATAAACTATGTACCTCAAACCAAGCTAACTTCACTGCCATACTAGAACTAGTATTAAAGTTCTTGCTGTTATTTATTGCGCTGGCCAAGTGCTAAAAATAATAAGTATCCATACGTTTGATAATGTGTCAACAACGAACAACCAACATCATAATATATTACGTGCTCACGAAGACTAAATAGTCTTTATAGTATATTTCAACTTCAAATGGAGAAATAACTTCAAAATATCATCTGATTCTCCTCACGAGCAAATTTACAATTGGTAGTAGGATACCATTGAATGTTGATATCAACGTAATTTTTTTTGCAAACCTCCATAATGTTGCAATATCTTCATCAGATACTAGTGATTCTACATTCTGTGAATATTTTTCCAATATGTAATTAAAACTGTGAGATTAGACATGTTATTAAAACGAAGAACCCAAGACATTTTATGCTATACATATTACGAAAATTCATGTAGACAAAACAATTGGTTGAATTGAACCTAATACTAAAACAGTTTGCACAAGGAGTGTGCACTGAAAAAAATTGGCAATTATTTTTTTTGAATGTTGAATTGAGTTTTAAACAAATACTACATGAGTATCTCCATTGCACCATTTTCTAAAAACCTTTTTTAGTTAAATATGTAATCTTTATTTAATGTTATTTTTTAATTTGTATTTGAAGTAAAATTTGGCATACACCTAAATTTCTATTATATGACTACCTTTTGCTTCTTCTTTTTTGCTTTTACCTTTTTTATTTAACTATATAGTCTTTATTATTTGATTTTACCGTAATTGTTTTCACTAATACTAACATGTTGTCACTGTTTGCATCTTTGTTTCGATTAAACTGATATCAACGTTTGATGAGCAAGCAATATAATTATATCTTTTCATGTGAAGCTTGAACTGAACCATGTTGCAGAAGCCACTAGTCAGTAGGTTTGGGAGTTAATGCGAGTTTTTTATTTTCATTCTACTCCCTTTGATGCTAGGAAGAGGATATTCTCAAGCAGTCATGAGTTTGGAGTTTGACAGACATCTTCTCCTACACAATATAAGTTAGTATGGGGCATAGATCTAACTTCATTACTAGGATGATGTTGAAATTTTTGATATGTGATATCTTTTTTCTAGTTGATACTTTATTCACATTGTTTCTATTAGTGAGCATTGCACGAGTTGACAGTATTTCAAAGCCAATTGAAGGAGAAATAAAAGTCATCTATGAATCTGCTACTCTAAAGGACGGACCTAGGATCACTTCCATAGGGAAGTTTTTGTGTGACTATCTCACAATATAAATAAAGAAAAAAATGAAGCAAGAAGAGAGATAGAGAGAGTGGGATCAGGTTTTCAAATGATAACTTTGAGAAACTCATTAGAAACCCAAACACCACATGCATTCTCCGTAACAATCAACTGGAATCACGGGATCGTATGTTCTTCTCCTGTTAATCTTCTGCTCAGATTTGCAAAAGCTTAATGCAAGTTATTTTAGAACATATGCATATTCTGAATAGGTCAGCGCTTACTCATCTAATTTCTAGATCAAGCTCGGATCATCTCTCTGTTTTATGCATGCACTACACTCTTCAAGCCACTGTTCATTAGGATACATGTGGGCACACTGACAAAACATAAGAAACAAGCAAAGCCTCATGAAAAGTTCCATAGACAAAAAATATGAAGACATTCTTATCTTCTGGTTTGCTCTGGATTTATAAATATTGTAATATAGACAATCTCTTTTTCTCAAAAAAAAAAAAAGACAACCTCTTTTTCAAACACTGCTGCACTTGATGTACCAAAATTTTTTTAGCGAATTTAATTTTATATTTATTAATAAAATTGAGTGTGCAAAATAAATGAACAGAGTATGACAGTTACAAAAGGCCCTGTTGATATGTAACCCAATGAAAAAGATATTAGTTAAAAAGTGAAGGATAATCGTTGGACGAAATATTCTTTCAATTTCCTTTGTGCAAAGGGTTTATCCTTGGTGCTAGGGTTAACCGAAAGCTTTTCTTCTTCTTTTTTTCTTATAGCCTCCTTTTATGTGTTAAAGTATCAAACAAATATTTGCAGAGAGATTCATCTTTGCTAGAAGTAAGAAAAACTACAAAAGCAATTTGATCAAATATGTATAATCGAGCAGCAAGTCTTAGGTTAGAGATAAATAACTTCTCTGAGAAGGAAGCATACATAGACTCTCCCATATTCGTGAGTGGCGGATGCGAATGGTAAAACGAGAAGAATCATAACTTTTAACTAGATTTCCTAAACTCTAACTCTGTCTTCCCTTTTTTTTTATTGTATTTAGCATAAACTAAAAAGAAGGTTCAGTTTTTTATTTTTATTTTCATATTCTTTGAGGTATGTCACCCTTCATCCAAAGGGAGATAGTCTTTGTGATGATCACTTGTCTTTGTACCTGAACGTTGCAAATACTCATTTATTGCAAAGTGGATGGAAAAGAAGTATTAATTACTACTTTACCGTGCTGAATCAATGCCACAAAGAGCTCTACAGATCACCAAGTAATGAGTTTTTTTTTTTTATGAACTTACAAACGTTTATGCAGTAAAGAGCACACATGTGTCGGCTCCAAAGAGAAATGAACCATATAAAGAGAAGAGAGAGTTACGGTCTAGTGACCTAGTCTAAACTTTAATTTTGTTTTTAATGCTTCACAGTGCTTGGTGGAAGCCCTTTCTGTGCTGAGAGTCCCATCATGGGGGCAACGAAAGTTCTTGTCTCTTGAAAAAATTCAAGAAAAAGGGTTTCTCGAAAAGGAGAGACTCATCATTCAAGTCTACATTGACATTTTAGAAGCTACTGATGGAAAAGACCTTGATGTGAATATCATGGGTTTTCAAGTTCTTGCATCTCAGGTATGTTTTTGAATAACCACTTTCTTTACAGTGTTTCTTCTTAGGGGTATATATATGATTCTTTTTTCTTGGCAGGTTACTTCAGTGAAAAAGATATTCGCGGAGCACCCAGATTTTGCAGAAGATGTCAAACTAAGTAACCAAGTGGTGAAGACAGAATACATGAATGTCCTCCTCAACCTCATTGAGATGCTTGAGGAGTCTCCAAAGAGTATTCCAGAGACTAAACTAAGAAAGGTTTACAACGAATGTAGTATGCTGAAGTGCGCAGGTTTCAAACTTGACTGGTTAAAGTCAAATCTTGATGAGGTTGCTTTAGAGAGGAATAAATCAGATGCTGATGTGTCTAGGATCCAGCAACGCTTGCAGAATCTAGAGTCGGGTTTCGTGAAGAACTTTTTAGAGTTCAAATCCAAAGACAAGGAAGCAGATGTTGACGCGTCTCGGGTTAAAGAACTTGAGGAACGAGTGAATAATCTTGAGCTAATGAATTTGGATTTGAAGTCAAAGCTTGAGGATCTTTCTTTGGAGAGAAAGATATCAGATGGTGTCAAAGGGTCTCGGATCCAGCAACAAGAGGAACGCATCAAGAGCCTTGAGATGATGATGTTAGATCTCAAAGGTGGCCTGGACAAGGAGATGGCCAAGTCTTGTGATGATGGATTTTTATTGGTAGGCGATAGTGATGTTTTGATGTAGAGATCAAGTTATCATTTCACTTTGTTTTGAGTTTTTTTTCTTGCTTTCTGATACCTAACAGTTTAGAGATTTGGTTTACAATCTCTTACGTTGATGCCTTGATGGTTTTATTTTCTGTTTTAATTGATCTCCAAGAACATTTGAGTATTACAGTTAACTACATTCTCAAATAGAACGTCTTTGTTGCATAGTGGAATATGGACCTCAAAAACGGAAAAAGAAATGAAGAAGACATTTTCAAAATTTAAATAGGTTATCCTTAAATTTTCAAAACACACTAGCATATCATAATGATATCGTCATTGACCAACAATAGAGAGACATTTATTAATTTGTAGGACTTGAGAATACAAACATTGAGTGATCATAATAATAGAGTTTTGGATCACTAGTTTTTCTTTCGAAGCACGATAAGGTATTGCATGCCGGGTTTGGCATTCAGGAGGCGAGGAAGCTCTTGGCGTAGCTTGGCCTCGATGAGGTCAAAGACTTTGGTAAAGACTTGCTCTCCAAAATGTTGGGACAGGAAAGTTCCAAAGGAAGCCCTACAAGAGACTGCCAAAACTTTGGGGTCAAGCGTAAACTCTCCCTTTGCGTGAATGATATCTTCGAACGCCTCTATTGTGAATCTCCCATTTTCCTCTATGATTTGCTTCAACTCACCTTCTTCTGCAAAGTAGAGTGGCGTGCTAAAAGAGTCCACCTTCTCTTGTTCGATAACACCCTTTTAATCAAAAGCAGAAGATAGTGTTAAATGTTGGAGATAAGATCCCACATCGAAAATATGAAAGAGACTTAAGTAATATTTAACATTAGATATGTAACAGTACTTTTCGGTTTAATTAGGTAACATCTAAATATGTACCTGTTGAGCAAGGTCGTTAAGAGAAGCTCCGACAGCATCCAACACTATTCCTTTAGAGGTCTCGGACATCTTAACTCCGTCTCTCAGACACGATCCAAAAAGCAACATTAACCCCCCTGGAACAAGCTCGTCGGCTCTAGCATCTAATAGAATCTTGGTGTCGGCCGAGTACTGATCAAGATATGCTTTCTTGACCGCTGGGTTGAACCCAGTGCAATGCATGTCTCGATTCCACGATGGAGAGTCGCGATCTGTGATCCCTTTGGGGATCTTGGAGGTGAAATGGAATGCATAATTGATAACTCCTATGTGGAAACTCTCTTTAGGAAGAACACGTTCGAAGAAGGATCCTGGGACACCAGCACTATAGTATCTTCTGCCGACAGGAAGTGACTGGAAGAGAGTGTTGAAATCGTTGGTGGTAAAGTCGTTGAAGAGGACTTGGAACTCGATGTTCTCTACCGGGTTCTGTCCGGTTTCCTTGCGGTACTTGTCTTCAACTGCGTCTATTATGTTTTGGACAGCCACAAAGGTGTTAGGTCCACTCGCACAACCAAAATCTGCGACACTGAAGCGATCAGAGATCAAATCAAGGCTGAGTTTGGCCGAGATAGCCTCTCTCATCTTTTCTTTTGCGGCTTCCAACAGTGCTCTCTGTTGAACCAAATTAGAGAGGTCATTATTAATACATAACATAAATCATATAGTGCAATGTTTCAAAATCATTTATATAATATACCTGATACGAGGAGTTCTGGTTGTAACTCTCAGGACCTTCTCCTCCAACCATGATCCATTTTGGAGTAGTTGCCATGATCTGTCTCTTCCTCTCACTCTTCTTCTCTTGATTGATACTTAATGTTTGATAAAAACTGTACTAAACTGTGGGACGAGTCTAAGCATATTTATACTAACATGCGTCGTGCTATTTCCTTGCTTAAAGAAAAATATGCAATTAATTTAATAAATTAAACATATACAACATATGGTCTTTATATTATTATTAATAGTAGCCACCTAACTGTTGCGTTGTCATCGTTTTGCAATACTTAAGCTCTAATGTCTCTTAAGATGGGGGTCTTAAGCTCTAATGTCTCTTAAGACCGTATATTATTTAATCCGGGTCTCTTAAGATGGGGTTCTTAATTTTTTTGTCTTCTTTTTAATTTTTTTTTTTTTTTTTTTACATTTTTCCGGATAAGAGACGTCTCTTATGTCTCTTATTTAAGAGACGGTTCTTAAGTTTTCTTAGTTAAAATTAAGATACGGTCTCTTAAAAAATAAGAACCCCTTGCTAAGAGACCTGCATTAATCATGCCCTAGCAATATGCAATATATGACATTTCCAATACATATTCAACGTGCTAATAGTCTATAGACTAGCATGTGGAAGCGCCTTGACCCGTACGTATGTGTTTCAGTTATGGATGCGATTTTATACATTCATCTGTGTGGTTAATATATATGCTGTGTGGACGTAACTTGAGATGATGGATTTTATAAATTCATCTCAAACCACCAAGTAAATTATTGTTTGAGAAAAAAATCGTTTTCTTTACATAAAAAAAAGAAAATACTGGTTTAATGTTACAAATCAAAAGGCAACATAATAATTAGGGGTGGGACGGACCGGATATCCGGGGTATTTTAGGATATCCAGATCCGAATTCGGATTCGCCGGATCCGTGATTTTAGTATCCGGATCCGGATCCGCGTCTTCCGGGTATCCGGACTTCGGATATCCGTCTAGATATTGTGATACCCGCGGATACCCGGATTCGGATCCGGATCCGTAAAAATAATTACAAATAAATAAAAAATATTTTAAAAATATAAAAAAATTAAAAATAAAACATAAATTAAATATTTATACAAAATTTATGAATATATACATGAATATAATATTAATAAAGTTTAAATATAATATTAAAACAATATTTTATGTATAAATACTAATATATCAAATATAATTATTAATAAAATTCAAAATTTATTATATTTTAAAAACACGGATCCGGATCCGGATATCCGGACTTAAAAATTAAGATATCCGGATTTGGATCCGGTTTGGACGGATCCAAAATTTTACTATCCGGATTCGGATCCGGGCACTCCGGATATCCTATTTTCGGAGCGGATCCAGGACGGGTCTCGAATCGAATCCGGATCCCGGATAATACGTCCCAGCCCTAATAATAATGCTGACACAACTGTAATAAATGGCTTTTTCAAAAACGGAAATAATGGAGAATTTAACTTGAGTTTTGCGAACGTATTGTGTCACTGGGGGCAATAAATATTTTTCAATTTGGGCAATGAAATTTTCTTCTTATCATTAAAGGAAAATTTTAATTTTATGCGGGGGGGGGGACAACTGCCCCCAACTTACCCTATGTAGCTCCGCTAGCGTGCGTGGCGTGGAAAATATGCAAGTAAAATGCGGAAGGTTCCTAGGTAGACGAGGAATGTGGAATACTAAATACCTTCTCGAGTTGCAAGTCGTCCTTTTCCAGGCATCGGTCAATATTGGCGTACTGTTTGACAATTATAGAAACACATAATTTTTGCAAATTACTGTAACCAGTTTCTTTAGAAAAACTCATAAAAAATAATTACACTGGCAATATACTAAATAATGAATGCATGCAGGCAGTATTTTTTAAAAAAATAAGCAGACAGGATCTTGCCATGAGATATTGGTGTAACGAATCACCAAGTGTTGTAAAATACTATAATTTTGAGAATTAGCTATTGAAAAGAGTCTGCAAGAGTTGAGACACTCGAATTGTTTTTTTTTTTTTTTTTTTTTGATAAAGTTTGGTGGAATTGTTAAAAGTGAAAACGACAATAATATGAATGCAACAGAACTTAACTTTTGAGCCAAATCCAATTGAAAATAAATCGAAGGAGATGTATTTAACATAATATTTGAGAGTTATTAGAAGGATTTGAGTTTTGACGAATACATAATTTGGAGGGGTTAGAACAAATCTAGGATTGGTTGTGACTGTGTGTCACATATAGCGATATATTTTAGGAGGATTTGAATGGCAAGTGTTTTAGAAGTGAAAAATAAGTGTTT
>CAJHQQ010004167.1:0-32005 GCA_905132885.1 Moricandia moricandioides
TGACTTAGGCCATCTTTAACTCGGGTCTCTTAAGATGGGGTTCTTAATTTTTTTGACCTCTTTTTAATTTTTTTTTTTTTTTACATTTTTCCCGATAAGAGACGTCTCTTAGGGCATGATTAATGCATGTTTCTTAATAAGGGGTTCTTATTTTTTAAGAGACCGTTTCTTAATTTTAACTAAGAAAACTTAAGAACCGTCTCTTAAATAAGAGACATAAGAGACGTCTCTTATCCGGAAAAATGTAAAAAAAAAAAAAAAAATTAAAAAGAGGACAAAAAAATTAAGAACCCAATCTTAAGAGACCCGGGTTAAAGATGGCCTTATGTATCTTATTTAAGAGACGGTTCTTAAGTTTTCTTAGTTAAAATTAAGAAACGGTCTCTTAAAAAATAAGAACTCCTTGTTAAAAGACCTGCATTAATCCTGCCCTTATAGCTTCTAACTTTTATATAATATAGAAATTGCCGTTTTTAACCAAATTTTTATTGGCTTTATCATTATTTTATACAAAAAAAAATTTTGCAAACTCTTTTCAAGGACACGGTCCACAAATTTTTTGTGCCGGGTCTGCTTTCGACACTAACATGTGTTCAAGTAATTATGAGTCTGTCCCGCCACCTTTCATCATCAGAAAGAAAGAACATATATCCCGCAACATAATTAAGATCACTTTCCCTAACATTTTGCATCACATTCTTCCCGTGATTGACATCCTTTCACTGGTTTCTTTTACGAATTCTACACACACAAAAAAGAAAAAGAAATCTACAAAGTGTTTCGATATGAGATGCGGACAGTTATTTCCAAACATATCAAAAGATGGTTTTTATACTTCTGCCTCAGATAACTATGATCTTCAATTTGTTCGAAAACGGATCCATTTTCACTCTTTTTGAAATGCACATGGAATAGTGCTTCCGCATCTTTCACGAATGCGAACACCTCTATTTCTGCTTCACTATCGAATACTAATTATTGCATTTCTTAGAGCTTTTGAGTCGTTTTTTACACAAAACACATGTTTTAATGTATTCGTAGTCATGAAAAGACACAGAGGTCGGTACAATTTATCAATTAGCATATGTAAACATCAAGTGGTTTAATTTATAGACATATTTATGGTTACATACAGATATTTTAGGAGCTCCTAAATTTTGCCGACCATATTTAAATAGTTTCAGATTCTTATTGGTAGAGCTGGGAAGCAGGTCAAATCAGCTCTGCTTGACCAGCCAACTTGCAGGTTCGATTATTTTTCTTTTCCAAAAATCTAACCCTCTTAACCTGCAATAAAAAATTTATACTCGCATACATCCCACCAAAATTTACAGGTAAACAATAGTGTATTTTTCGACTTTCGATATAAAATTATTAATTTTATACTAAATTAATTTTTCTATTGGTTGAAATATTATTAGATGTATATGTAAAATTTTTATATAAAAATATGTAAAATTAATTATTTTTTAATTTATATGAAAAAAAACTAAAGTGACTTAATATGAAACAGAGAGTGTATTAAATACAATATATATATATATATATATATATAAATTATATATTTGTAATTAAAATAATATCAAATTTTTAGTATTTATATAGTTTTACAAAAATATATCATTTAAAAAAGAAAAAAATCAATTTTATATTTGCGGGTAAGCGAATACCCGAAAATCAATTTATGTCTACCCATTCCCCTATTAGAATAATTAAGCTCAACCCACATTCATAACTCAAATTTTCTAAATCGCTCGACACTCATCACGCACTTCCACAGTGGATCAAACCGGGCGGAACCCGGAGGTTTTGATCAAAATTGCCAGCTCTACTTGTTGGGCTCTTAAAGTGTGGGACCATAAATAATTGCACCATTAACATTACGTTCTTGCATGAATTTCATAAGGAAAATCTATTCAGAAAGAGAAAAGATTGTGACCTACAATGGCGATCAACATAGGTTTGATTGAAATTTTTATAACATTCATTTTTTTCCTTATTCTCAAAGGTTTTTTGCATCACAAGAAAACTCCGAAGTATTTACCCACAAAATGGCCGGTCCTTGGGATGCTTCCGGGTCTGCTCGTCAATATCAATCGTATCTATGATGCAATCACCGAGCTTCTTGAAGCCTCCAATATGACCTTCTGTTTCAAAGGGCCATGGCTTAGTGGAACTGACATATTGATCACTGTTGATCCGGCGAATATCCGTCACATTCTAAGTTCAAACTTCGATAATTACCCCAAAGGGAAGGAGTTTAAGCAGATCTTTGAAGTGTTGGGAGATTCGATTTTCAACGTTGACTCGGAGTTGTGGGAGGATATGAGGAACTCGTCTCATGCCATTTTGAGCCATCAAGATTTTCAAAGGTTTTGGGTGAGTACAAGCGTAAGCAAATTGAATCAAGGGCTTGTACCTATTCTTGAAAATGCTGTTGAGAAAAACATCATTGTCGACTTGCAAGATCTGTTCCACAGATTCTTGTTTGATACATCTTCGATTTTGATAACCGGGCATGATCCTAGATGTCTCTCCATCGAAATGCCTAAGGTTAATTTCAGTGACGCTGTGGACGGTGTTGCCGATGGGCTTTTCTACAGACATGCCAAGCCGCGTTTGTTTTGGAAGCTCCAATACTGGATTGGAGTTGGAGTAGAAAAGAGCATGAGAAGAGGTATCGCGGTTTTCGATGAGATGCTCGAGAAGATCATATCGGCTAAACGAGAGGAGATCAAAATTCATGACTCAGAAGGAGAGGCCATGGACGTTTTAACGTCTTACATGACTATAGACACGACCAAGTATATACACTTGAAACCAAGTAACGATAAATTCATCAGAGACACTATTTTGGGGGTTTTGATAGCGGCAAAAGACACGACAAGCTCAGCTCTTACTTGGTTTTTCTGGCTTCTCTCCAAGAACCCTGAAGCAATGATCAAGATTCGACAAGAGATTAACAACAAGATGCCAGAGTTTGATCCAGCAGATTTAGACAAGCTCGTGTATCTAGACGGTGCCGTGTGTGAGACGCTAAGGCTATACCCATCAGTCCCATTTAACCATAAGTCACCCGCAAAGCCAGACGTGCTTCCAACTGGGCATAGAGTCGATAAGAATTGGAAGATAGTCATATCTATTTATGCATTGGGGAGGATGAAATCTGTTTGGGGAGATGATGCAGATGATTTCAGACCAGAGAGATGGATATCAGACAGTGGAATGTTGAGACACGAGCCTTCATATAAGTTCTTGGCGTTTAGCGCTGGTCCAAGAAGTTGCTTGGGGAAAAAGTTAACGTTCTTGCAGATAAAGACAGTGGCTGTGAAAATCATACAAAACTATGACATTAAGGTCATTGAAGGGCAAAAAACTGAACCAGTTCCTTCTGTTCTTCTTCGCTTGCAACATGGTCTCAAAGTTTATGTCGCTAAGATATAGAGAATTTTTTTTTGTGTTATGAATAAATAATAATATTCTGTTTTACTAAAACAGAAATTTTATATAAAAATAAAATTTATTTAGTCCAAACGTATTATTTACAATTTGTGCCAGTAGAAATATTTGAAATCTATAGATACTCGTTAATAATAAGAATTTTTGTCTCCACATATATAGAAAATTTACACGTTATCTTTCTTCTTCTCAAATGACTGCAACAAAACTGTAATGTTTCTCACTCTAAAACTCTTCAAGCGCTCTCTAATCTCTTTGAACATCAAAAAAACAAACTCTATATCCATTTCTATTTTTTTCTTTCTTATGTCTTCTCACTAATATATCTTCTTTTTGTAGGTTTTCATTACATGGTTATCATCTTTCACCTCTTTAAAGGTAGATCTATAATTTTGGATATGTATATTTGTGTGTTTATATGTAAGATTCTAAAAACTATAGATTCAACCTAATGTGACTGGTTTGTTTATTATTTAAGCATATTTTTTTTTATTTTTTAAGTTGTTCTCTGTCTTGAAACCATTTCAATGTTTTTGAATTTGCAGGTATTTTCAGATATGAGACACACTAAAGACTTCTCGGAAGACTTCTTCTTCTAATGCCATTTTATGCTAGAAGACTTCCCAGGAAGTCTTCAGAAGTCTTCCGAAATCTTATACCCAAAATTGGTACAAATTTTAGATATGTATTTTGTGTGTGTTTATATATTAGATTCTAAAAAGTTATAAATTCAATCTTATGTGACTGTTTTATTATTATTTAAGTATAAAAAATTAGTTTTGAATTTTTCTCGGTTTTGAAGCCATTTTAATGCTTTTGAATATGCAAGTTTTTCAGATCTGAGTTAAACTTTGGAAGACTACTCAGAATACTCTTGGAAACTCTCAGAAGACTTTTGTAAGACTTCTTTGTAAGTCTGGCAATGTATTTATGCTAGAAGACTTCCCACGAAGTCTTCAAAAAGTTTTCCGAAGTCTTCTGCCCAAAGATGAAACAAATTTTGGATATGTATTTTGTGCGTTTTATATATTAGATTCTAAAAAGTTATAGATTCAATCTGATGTGACTGTTTTTATTATTATTTAAGCAAATTTTTTTTTTTAAGTTTCCTCTGTTTTGAAGCCATTTTAATGCTTTTGAATATGCAATTTTTTCAAATTTGGGTCAAACTTTGGAAGACTACTCAGAATACTCTTGGAAACTCTCGGAATACTCTTGGAATACTTCTTTGGAAGTCTCGTAATGTATTTTATGCTAGAGGACTTCCCACAAAGTCTTCAGAAAGTCTTTGGAAGTTTTCTGCCCAAAGTGGTACAAATTTTGGATATGTATTTTGTATTTTTCTATATTAGATTCTAAAATGTTATAGATTCAACCTAACATGACTGTTTTGTTTATTATTTAAGCAAAAAAAATATTTTTGAAGTTTTTTTTGTTTTGAAGTCATTTGAATGCTTTTGAATATGCAGATTTTGTAGATGTGAGTTAGACTTTGGAAGACTTGTCAGAAGACTCTTGGAAGAATTCTCAGAAGGCTCTTGGAAGACTTCAAATTTTTTCTAAAGTATTTTATGCTAGAAGACTTCCTACGAAGTCTTCATGAAGTCTTTCGAAGTCTTCTGCCCAAAATGGTACAAATGAATGACGTCAAGTGGAATCTAATGTTATCTATGTTTAGGAATGATATCTAGCCCCGTGATTAAAATTATTGTTTATGGTCTATTTTATGATTTGTATGTGTACTATTTTAGTTGTGAATTCTTTTGTAAACTTGAACATATGTTAATAAAAAAAATTGGTAAATATGTTCATGTTTTGCCAAAAGTATTTGAAATTATTGATACAACATACCAATTTTTTTTAACCATTCTACCCAATAATAACAAAACACAACAACAAAAAAACTTAGTCAAATTTACTAAAACTAAAAGAGAATACTTCTCAAGATAACTTAGTCAAATTCACAAAAAAAAAAAAAATCAAAATTGAATTTTGGTGAAAGTTGAAATTTAAAATCTCATGGAAGTTAAAAGATGTATCTTATGATCTAAGAATACATATTAAACCACATGATTTGATATTCTTGAAGTTACTTGACACTTTTGAAAGTTAAAACAACATATCTTGAGGTTACTTAACACTCTTGAAAGTCTAACGTACAAGACTTCTCCAAAAGTCTTCTATCAAAATACATCTTAAGAAGTCTTCTCGGATTAACTAGAAATATTAGTAAACAGAAATATTTGAAATATCATAATTATCAACAAATACCTATGAATTTCATCCAGGAACCCCAATATTGACTACTATACATGAATTAATAAGAAAATATTAAAAAGTCATTGTAGAAAAAAATGAAAGTTTATTAAACATTGACCTAGAAAACTTCCTAAGATGTATTATCCGACAAGACTTCTAAGGAAGTCTTCAATTTAGATCATTTTTTGTCATTGCAAATTTACAAAGGAAAACTTCTAGAGAAGTCTACTCTACAACAGACATCTTCAGAAGTCTTCCTTTGTAAATATTGGCTTACTTTTGAATTTGAAAAATTCTCGAGAATACCAAAAAGACTTCTAGAGAAGTTTTCTCTAGTAAACATGTTTGTTTTGCAATTCACCAAAGTTTTGCAGATATTTGACTTTTTCTTAGAAGATTTAAAAGTTTCTATGAAATTCTTCTTACGTTCATATGAAGTTTTCTCACTGTCGCAAGAATTTTGTATGTGTTACTTTTGCAATTGACTATTTTTTCATAGAAGTTTTCTCTCTTAACCAAAGGTTTGACTAGAAACCGGAGTAAAATTTGAGAAGATTCAGAAGTCTTCTCATTAATATTAAATGTTTTACTATTAATTTTCAATTGCAAAAGTAACCTACGCAGACTTCTTGCGACAGTGAGAAGACTTCATCTAACAGTAAAGAAGACTTCTCGGGAAGTCTTCTATAAAAAGTCAAATTTCTAACAAACTTCGGTCAATTGCAAAACTTACATGTTTATCCGAGAAGTCTTCTCGTTTTTTTTTAACAAAGAAAAGTTAGAAGACTTCTAGGGAAGTCTTCTATTAAAACACATACAAAAATTCAATTGCAAAACTAATCTATGCATTGACCAGAAGACATCTCTAGAAATTTTCTCGATCGAGAAGAGAAGTCTTCTTCGCGAACATATCTGAAAGAAAATTGATTTCATACATTGAACTTGTGAGATAATTTTTTTACCTTCTCCCAACACACATAACTTTACCACAAAAGTGACCACTCATTAATGATCAATAACCATGAATTTAATGTCTCTATGAAACTTACATAGTTTGGAATTAAAATCTTTTTTTGGATGAAGTTAGAGAGAAATTGAAAGAGATGTGATTTATGTGCATAAGAAATGAGATATGAAGATTAAAAATTGATTTTTGATGCATTTAGAGCTTCAAATTGATTGCTCATGGTGGTTGGTGTATTGATGGTAGTGGTAATATTGTAAATACTTAGTGAAGATGAGAATATTAGAGTAAAACATTCATTTTTGAAAGAAAAAAAAAAAGAAAAATAATGCATTTTCGTAAATAACTCAAACTTCTACAGTGTATAAAACAAATGGAATTTTCAAAAAGGATTTGGATTTTACTTTTAAGGTTGACTTAAAATTTTGGGTTATATTTATAAAACATCCAATAATCAATCAGTAATAATTAAATGATATGTGAAAAATTCCAAAACTCCTAATAGAAAAAGAAAAAGAAAAAGAAAAGAAACCTAGCATTTTATAATAATCTAGCATTTTATAATAATCTTCATCGATCGTTCTCTTCATTGCTTTTAAAAACCTAGCATTTTATAATAATCTTCATCGATCGTTCAATTTATATATATGCATGTATGTATTTTGAGATGATAATTGTAATTGTTTTACTTAATTGCAAAAAAAAATTAAACGTAAAAT
Source organism: Moricandia moricandioides (assembly GCA_905132885.1). NCBI lineage: Eukaryota > Viridiplantae > Streptophyta > Magnoliopsida > Brassicales > Brassicaceae > Moricandia > Moricandia moricandioides. The sequence continues at coordinate 7,402 of CAJHQQ010004167.1, forward strand.
TTATCAATAAACAAAAATGTTTAGAGCTAATTATTGTAAACTGGAAAGAGGCTAAGAAATTATTAAACTCGTCTACCCAACTAATAGGAGATCATATCATTAGGTAAATGACAATGATTTTTTTTTAATTGAATTGTCTATATAGTCGTTAATGTCCCTACCAATATAATTAAACCTTCTAGCTGGAACTTTGAAAGCAATTGTACAGCCAAAAAAGATGTGTTGGCTCCATTGTGTCAAGGAGTTTTAAAATCTTCTCCAAATCCATGAATCTTTGGGGGTTTTAACCTTAGGAGATTAATTCTTTTGGTGCCATTTAATCTTACGAAACTCGAACAAGCTGATAGATATACCATTCAATGAGCATTCTGTGATTTTTTTTGTCGACTGACCATTCTGTGATTAATCTTTAGGCTTTGATACTTTGATTTCTGTTTTTACATTTTTGTTTGGTTTTAATTACATGAGATTGTTTTTTCTTACACAGAAGGCCTTCTAGGACAAAATACCACTTAGCACATATATACTGATTATATATTGTAGACAAAAAAACCATAGTGGGAATTGACTATTCTAAGACCATAGAGTAAATGCCGAAGACGTCACTGTGTGGTATACAGTAATGTAGGAACTAGCAACCTATATAATTGGTAAATTACAATTTTATGTGTCCTTCGCAATCAATTTCATTGCCCCCACAAAATGTATTTAAGTTTAAAATAATATAACCTAGATTTTGATCTAGTTGCTCATATGTTTGTTTTCACTTTAATATATACACATTAAATATTATATTATTCTTTAAACATAATAATTTTATTATTTATATTTTATCTACTAAATTAATTATTTCAAATCATCACATTTATTAATTTTAATATATATTTATTTACTCGATTTGTGCTAATACTATAGAAGAGTTAAGAAAGAAAAATTTCACTCAAACGCTATTCTCCCAAAAGAAAATTGTGTTGAACGGGAAGCTTGTGATTTTTTTTTTTGCAAGAACAATGAATCTTAAAACCATGAAATGAACAACTAAGTTAGTATGACAAAAACTCGTAGGTTACATACAAAGCTCATTTATTTAAAATGAAACTAGATTTTAATCTGCGCTTTAGCGCGGATAATTTTTCGATGAAAATTTATATAATTATTTTTTTCTTTATTTGAAGTAAACTTGGGCATAAAATATAAAACTTAAAGTTCAAACCAAACCCAAATAAAAAAATCTGATCCGTACATACCTAGTCTAAAATGTCATAAATACCAGAATGAATCTTGTAGGGTGATACAAAAGATATACAAACCTGAAGTGCTATTAGCTTTACCGGAATTGATAACCCAAAATCTGAAAAGCTTGAAAAAATCCAAAAAACCGGTTTCAATGTCTAAATAATCACAAATATAAATATATACTTCAAATATTTAATTCTATATTTTTTTAAATGATATCTAAAAATAAGTATTAAGTTTTAAATAAGTACTTTAAATATTCAATTTTATATAAATAATTATTTACTTCTTATGTTTTGCTTTTAAATTTTAGATTTAACTTTGAATATATCTAAATCGAACCAATATAACCCAAATATGAATGATATATGGTTACTTTATGAATTTTAGGATGTGGTAGAAATTAGAACCAACACCAATACATTATATTTGAATCCGATCCGTTTTTACAAATTTACCAGAATGAAACCTAGGATATGATATAAATTAGAACCAAAATTCAAAATATCTAACACGTATTCCAAGGCCAAAGCCTAACTTAAAGTGTGTTTTATATTTTTCAATTAGTTTTATTTTTTATATAGATTTTACATGTTTGTTGGAATAGTCTATAATAATATGTTTCATTATATCTTTAAATATTCGTAGTAACTTATTAATATTTATTTTATCAAACATGTAGATATATATATATATATATCTAATTTTAATACTCTATCTATAAGAGATATTATGTATATGGTGAAAGTTTTGAAGAATTTATTTCTTGCATTTGGGTTAAACTACAATTTTATATTTATACGGATTTGTAGGTATATATAATTCTTTTTTATATTATTAAATAAAATATAATTGAATAGTTATTCAAATTTAGTGTTAATATAAACTGAATTGATTATTTTTTAAAAACAATAGATTAGTTATTTAGTTCCTTAATTTTAGGCTAGTGTATATAATTAATAATAATTAAGTTAGATAAAAATAAAAATAATAGAAAAAATAGTTAAATGTAATGGTCCAACCTAAACTATTTGTAAGTAGATAAAAAATAAGACTATATTTTAATAGATTAGATTACTAACATTTCATATGCTAAGATCAACTCCATAAAATATATTGCTTTTGTAAGTGAAGCAACTTGAATACATTAACCACTCTTATAAGGTTTTATGACATTTTGTGTGGTTGATTTGTGATGGTGAAGAGAATGATACAAATTCTTATATAGAGAGGAACTGGTTCCTCGATTTATGTTACTCGTTGATTTGAATGTAAGTAGAAAATTTAGAAAATAATATGTATTTGAACATATTTTCTTAAAATTTGGTTTGACTGTAGCTGTAAAATTTTAGATGTATTATATTGTCAATGATTTGGTTGGAACTGTAAATTGATTAATGATGATTGTTTTTGCAGAAATTTTTGTTATACTTATGTTGATTGTAGTAATAATTTTTTTGTTATAGATACTGTAAATAACACATGTAAAATATGTGATATATATATATATATATATATATATATATATGAAATAATATGATGTGGAACAAACCACCATAGCTCAAATGAAATTATGATTCAACTTTTAATCTGAGATTGACTCTTTTACTAGTGGCTGAACATTTGGCACTGTCAAGGATTTACAATAATGTGAGAGCAGGTTGAGAGTAAAACTCTTTTACAAGCAACTCAACACGTATTTGTCGGAAGTGCTACCTAATACTTTGCTTGGGAAGTAACAGAAAACTATAGCTTTACCTGCAGGTCTGCGCTACAATTTTTTACTTTTTTTTATAAATTGATATTTATTTTTAATGATTATTTTTATATATTTTAGACGTGTCACCGTAAAACTAATTGTATATTGGTTATTTCAATATTTTTTTATGATTAGTGGTACATATTTTAGATGTGTTACCATATAAATAATTGTATATTGATTATCTGAATATTATTGGGTTCCTATAATACCTGAACGAGGTCTAATTTTAAAACTTAAAAAAACCGATATCTGAAAGAAACGATCCATACCCGAATGGATACCTTAATTCTCATGCCTAATTAATTATGTAAAAAAAAACTCATTGTTAACCATTTTGAATTCTTGTCACGAATTGAGCCATTTCATTTGAAACATGTCAAAATTATTATGGTTAACATGTCAAATAAATGCTATTCAATTATGATGTTAAAAATAATTAATGAAGGGATTAAAAATGTGTGAAAATAAATGTAAAAGATGTAATAAAATATTTTAAAATATGTAATCTATGTTTGTATTTTTGCAGTAAAGGTTGTCGAATCATTTGGAAAGATAGAAGATTAAGTAATCAGAATTATTTTAGAAAAACAATAAATAAAATGTTAGAATGTGTTAGAAAAAAGTGAAAGTCGTAAGAATACACTTAAGAAAAATATTTTTTGTACGTGTATTTTATTAAACTAGATGACAATATATAAATTTACAGATGGTATTATCCATGTTCTAAAACGCGGCTGTCGCGACCAAATTTGCGGCATTTAAACGGTCGGCGGTTCTCTGGAGTGTTGATTTGGTCCAAATCGGAGAATTAGGTAATTTTTTTAAAAAAATATTTTTGGTCATTCTAAAGCTCTAAATCGATTTATATATGACTGATCTCATGTTCAAAGTGTAAATCGTGGTTGAAACACAAAAAAGTGAAGATAATGTATTAAAAATCATTGGCGGCCACACAAAACGATTTCAGAAATTCTAAACATTAATGACGAAGACAAAGCGTTTATTACGAAAATGCATTTTATCAAAGAAATAGTAAATAATAAACCAAAATGAACCAGAGGTGATTCAAAACCCAGAACAGTTGCCTTGAAATTATGTGAACTACCACTAGACCACATCACTATCATTGGAATCTTACATAACTATAAGTATATATACTTTATTTTAAAAATTTAAAACTAATCTCCGATTAACCCGTACGAATGAATAACACCTATTAAATTTCGGAACAATGCCTAAAAATATTAGAAATATATTAAATCGTATCACAAACTAGTGATTTTGTGGTAACTCGCTAGGCGTAAACCAACCGTTCGATTAGTGCCTAGCGTGATTCCAAATAACGGATATTACAGTTGGAGGTATAAAATCAAAGATTCCACACATCAGTTTGTAAGAATATCATGAAATAAAACATCACATGTAATAGCTCGAAAGAGTCATTCATTTGGCATTTTTCAAAAAAAAAAATCATATTCTTGGTTAAATAATATTTTTTTATTCTGTCAATATTAAAAACTAGTTGTTTCATCCACACATGTGGGTTTAAGAATTTTATAATCACTTATTTATACATGCATTATTAATTAAAATACTACAATGATAAATTATTATTTATGTTTTCATTTGAAAATTCTTCCATAATATAATATTTTTATAAATTTAATTATATATTGTATTCATTATTATCAGTATTCTCCACTACTGCCCACGCTATGGGGAACAATTGATTGTTTGCGTCTCTCCCTACAGCTGCTAAGTACTGTCTTTGCTCATTACTCTTCAGAAAACATCTATATATCCCAAATATTGGACGACAGTTAGCAGTCCAAGTTCTCTTCAGAGGCGCTAAACAGACATATATCCGGTCAAATGTCTCTTTTCCACTTTCATTGGTTATTGTCCCGACTTCCACAGTAGACTCCGGGTTGAACATATGATGTAACATTGCTCGTCATATTCATCTTGAACCGTCTTCAATGCTTTAATTTTAGCCTTCCTACACTGATCATTAGAGACAATAGCCTTATATTTCTCCTCCATCTTTTCTTGCATCGCCTTAGGCTTCAGTTTAGGATATTTTTTTATTTCATTCAGTGACAACTTTGTAATGATGCGACCCCTAATAACCTTGCTATACTCGTTTGGTATACATGAATGCTCATCTTCGAATGTGTTGATCAAGTGCATCCTTATAGTTTTTTCAAAGGAGCAGTAGATTTTAAAAGGACACCTTTGATTGTCAGCACTTCCATCTTCATCCTTTTCAGTTACAGCAACTGCACATCCAACCTCAGATTTTTTAGATCCCCATCTTGTGAATTTAACATTGAATCTATCCTTCAAAGAGTAATTAACCACATCTTCCTTGAACTCAGCCAAACTCTCGAATGCTTGGCCTAAGATAAGAACTCCACTACCTTTTTATACCTTTGCTAATGGCTATCATCATCCTCACAATTAGAATTCTGAGGAGTCACCTCATCATTGTGATCTTCTTCTTCATCCACAAAACCTTGTATGTTTTGCTCCACTCGTGCATCTTCATCAAGAATTTCCAGATACTCTATCACCTTCACCAGACCTTCTTTCACCTGAAGCTTCATTATCCCCACTTCCATTACCATCAATAATATCGTCATCTTTCTCCATAAAAAATTGAATTGCCTTACACCGGATTATCACCTCAAGCATCTTCTCAAACATTGCATTTCCATTGCACATTAATTGAAGCTCTGTGAAATCATCATCAGGAAGTTTGTACCAAATCCTTTGCCCATACAACGAACTTCCGAGTGCTTCAGCCATGCTTGAAAACAACATTTGGGTAAACATTCAAGTTTAACAACATCCCCTCCCTTGTATGAAGTTACGCCTTTTGTTATTTCAAACTTTTCCCCACCAATATATGGTGAAACATACTTCAAAGTAGTCATTGGAAACAACAAAGAACAATCAATTTAGCATTTCGTCGAGCACTTGGTGCCCATAAACATAAACAAAATATCCCTTTCAAATCGAAAGTAAAACCCAAAATTGCAACGATTTTTATGACTTTTCATATTAAATCAGACTTGCAATATATAAAGTGTGAAAGCCCCAAAATTTAAAATTCTTTGTGACTGTCTATGAAAAATTTTAGGGCAAAATTGAGTGAGAAATTTACTTCATGTTCTTTTTCAGTGGAATATGAACTCACCAGTATTGTTTTTCTTTCTCTACGTCGAGTGTAGGACTGAGATTTTCAGAGTGAGAGGTTTCAGTTTGAGAGGACAAGAGTTTTTTGTTCTGTCTTCATCGAAGCTTTAGAAGACTGATTTTTTTCTTTGAGATTTTGATACAAAAGATGATACACGTCATTATACACTTGTCACGAACCATACATTAACAGCCATTTATTTAAGAACTAACGGAAATTAAAGGTTTTAGCACAAAAACTTAATATTAGGTATGAAATTTGAATTTTTCAAAAGATTAGGCATGTTTGCACGGTCCTATAACTTGAGTATGAATTGAACATATGATGTAACATTGGATAAGTTATGGTCGTTTTCCCCCCTAAAGGGAATTTATTCAATCTAAAGTTTGAACTGATTTGATTTTTAATGAGGTTGTAGATGATTTTAAAGAATTAAAGAGTTTTAAGTGATTTCTGATAAACCACCCTAAAATATCACCTAAAATCATGAGACTTGAGTTTTAATTTTTTAACTAAGAAACTTCACCTAAACGTTCTAAAATCACTTGAAACTTTAAAACTCCACAACTTAAAATATTTTCAATAACAGTGGATTACAGTTTACTTTATAAAATGTCAAGTTCTATAACAGTAGATTTTAAATGAGTTTTTGAAATTTATGTTTGAATGACAGTGGATTTTTTCACTTATACAAATCGCGTAAAACTCTCAGTTGAATACACCCCCTAAGGAAAATATTTTTTGTACTTTTATTTTAATAAAATAGATGACAATATATAAATTTACTGTGATATTATCCATATTCTAAAACACGGTTGACGCGACCAAATTTGCGGTGTTTAAAGCTTGACGGTTCTCTGGCGCGTTGATTCGGTCCAAATCGGAGAATTAGGTATTTTGTTTAAAAATTTATTTTTGGTCATTCTAAAGCTCTAAATTGATTTATATATGACTAATCTCTATGTTAAAAGTGTAAATCGTGGTTCAAACACAAAAAAGTGACGATAAAAGTGTATTAGAAATCATTGCTGGCCACACAAAAAAATTTCAGAAATTCTAAGCTTCAATGAGGAAGACAAAGGGTTTATTGAGAAAATGCCTTTTATCAAAGAAATAGTAAATAATAAACCAAAATGAACCAGAGGTGATTCAAAAACCGAAACTGGTCGCGTGAAATCAGGGGAACTGCCACTAAACCACATCATTATCATTAGAATATGTTACATAATTATATATATATATATATATATATTTCATTTTAAAAATTAAAAAATAATCTCCAATTAACCCGCCCGAATTGATAACACCTAATAAATTTCCGAACAAAGCCTGAACATATTATAAATATATTAAATCGTATCAAAAACTAGGTCTCATGTACTTTTAAATTACTCCTAGATTTTCTGGTAACTCACTAGGCGTAAACAACCCGCCCGACTAGCACCTAACATGATTCCAAACATGGGATATTACAAGTTGGAGGGATAAAATCAAAGATTCCATGCATCAATTTGTAAGAAGATAAAGAAATAAAACATCTTACAATACTAAAAGTTCATAATACTCAACTCTCAAACCCTCCACGTATGATAAAAAATCAACCAATAAAAAAAGATTATTCGGCCACGTCGGCTTTAGTAGAGACAAAATCATATTAGGCCTATTCTTTTGGACTTACAATAATATTAAGTGGCCATTTAAGATACAAACCATATGTCCTCTTTTAAAAATTAGAAAACAAACTGCTCGAAGGGAATCAATAGTCTCCGACTTCTCCACTTTCTCTATCACTGTTCCAAATCTCTGCAATTTTGTTGTTTCCATGTAATAATCATCATCCACTCTCACTCATTCAGTTCCTTTCTTTACTGCTATCTTCATAAAGATGTTATCCTTCCAACTCCCTTTGTTTCCATTTATATAAACTCTTTCGTAGAACCTTACATCGAATCATATTCTTCATCCTCCATTCAACAACATCAATTGATGGACATGAAATCTGTTCAAACTTCCAGCAAGTTTTTAGCGATATGCTTATCGCAGGTTGTTCTTGCCGATATGTTTTTCTCTCTTTCTTTTTTGCTTCTAATGTTGTTTTCTTATAATGCTTAGCTCCTTTCTGATTGTCTACTGTCTTTATTTTTACTTACGAGAGAGCATTCTATGAGAAGATATTGGATTTGAGGATAGAACACCTCAGATCATTCTGAATTATGCGTTCCTTCTTGAGGAAAAATAAGTACTTTGTCGATGCTTTCGATATGTATCAAAGAGGTGTCAAAATATTTTAGTATTTCATGTTAAAGACATATGGTAACTTATCTTATAGAGTTTGTCGAAGAGATTTGGGAAGACAAAGCTGGAGCGGGCAATAGAGTTGTTTGGGCATGCTGTTTCCATAGTAATCTAATCTATCTTTCATACGCATTCTTTTTTTTGTAGTTTAAAGGTTGTTTTTTGTTGTCTATCGTTTTGTACTTGATCTAACTTCTCTTATCTTTCTTTTAGGCTCCATCAGATGTTATCTGTCTATCTGTGAGGACCTTCTACCTTGAGTATGCCAAGCTAGAAGTGGATTATGGTGTGGCCAAACAAGCTATGAAATTTTATGAAGAAGCCCACCAAAAAGGTTCCAGAGGGTAGAGATGTGTGAGATATACATTTCCCGTGCAGCAGAGATATTTTGTGATTGTGCAGTCTACAAGTATGTCTCTCACGATGCTGATCCAGGGTCCGACCCATAATTTAGTAAGTGATGATGCTGCCATGTGTATGTGCAATAACTTCGTTCATGTAAATGATAATGGCTAATTTTGGGATAAATCATAATTAAATTTGAAGAATATAGCATGTTGTTGTCTTTAGTAGTATATCAGAGTCTAGATGACCATTTAGTTATGTGAAACTGTGAATATTTGACTCTTATCTAATTGATGATAAATTTAGATTGTCATATATACGTTTCTGGTTTGTTAATATATGAGAAGAAGAAGTTGGTTTGGAATTTTCTGTTACACCCAGTGGCACGAATCTTAGGTGCAACGTGGGAAAGAAGACACATAGAGAAATGCTTCGGATCCAGAGAAGCGTCTTCGCAGGTTACAGTCCGGTTTGCTCTCTAATATCTTACAATCAGGTGTTCTTGCGATGGTTTCCATTGTTTTCAGCTCACAAGCAACTTTTTTTTTGGAAATTCTGAGAATCCATTTGTTGTACTTTTGACAGTTGAAAGCTGACTGACGTGACCGTATTTGATATTTTGTGTTTCAGACTCATTCCATTCTTCTAGAGAATACGATGCAGAAAAGACGAGATGGTAGATGTGGAGGAGACAAAATACTAGCTGAATAAAGCAGGTTAGCTAGAAGATAAAATGGCAGCTTTGAAGAGACAGCTCATGTCCCCAATGTCTACCACAGTTACACCAAAAGATGGTGCAAGAAAACTGGGGTTTGTGAGCCGGTGACAAGGAATGTGGAAGGTATTGAGCTTCTTGAAAAGTGTGGTGATGAATCTGTTGGAGAAGACAAACTAGAGATCGCTCATAAAGAAGTCCAACAATGCTGTGTTTGTAGGACCTTCCAGAGAGAGGAAGACGGTAAAGAAGCTAAAGAAAGGCGTTGAAAATGGTAGCCAAGTCTTTGGGAGTAAATCATGTTGACAAATTACTTGTGATACAATTTGAATTGTAATATGCAGAACATGATCGTATTATTATCGTGAGAAATCATGTACTTCTGTTTTATCTCAATTACACCATGTTAGTTTATTGCAGAGTACTTTGTACCCTTTCCATTACTTGGCCTTTCACCTGAATTACATCTTTGATCTAAATGTGCAATCTTTATTTTAGGTATTTAAACAATTGCAAAGAAACTAACAAAAGAAAAGACTTAGTAAACTCTAACAAGGAGAAGTAGAATTAAAGAACCACTAAACCAAACAAGATAAAAAAATCAGTTAATGAGCTTTGGCCTCCTCTCTAAAGACACAAGATTAACCGCCTTTATAAGACCAGTTTTACTTGCTCTGGAAGTTGTTGATAGAGCTCCATCTTTCTTGGAAAAAGCAATTAAGATTTGTTTAAGATTAATGAATTTGAGGAAACCATTAAAGGAGACAAATTAATAGCACCCTTCGTTTCATTATAAGTATCATTTTAGATTTATACACATGAATTAAAGAAATAATTAATTTTTTATATTTTCTATATAAAAACACAATTATCTATATACCTAATATATTTCAACCAATAGAAAAATAAGTTACAAAATAAAATTAATAAATTTTGTGTTTAAAATTGTTAATATGAAATGGAGAGAGTAAATAATAACGGCCATCAATTTTTTTTAAAAAATTTCTGTTCACAAAAAATAAGAAAATATTAAAAATCAAAATAGTGTATGAAGTTTAACAAAACAAATATTAAAGACTCGAAGTAAGAAAAAAATTAATCGTCTAAATTAATCACTAATTTTTTTATGAAAATTAAAATAATAAGGCTATATCGAATTATAAATCATTTGTATTATCAATTTGTGATAATAGTACAAGATTGTAAATGTTTTTACTGGAAATTAAAAAATAATAAGAAAATAATGTTTTTGAATCATATATTTGGACTGAAAATATATTTGAAATTCCCCTAAATTTTATATACAATTTTCATTATTAATAACAGTATAATAACCTGATTGTAATTTTAAATGGTAATTATCATTTTACACTGAGTTTTAATCCAGAATAATATTTTAACTTTAACTAGATTGTAAGATATAGTAAGAAAAAATAATTTTTGACAAAAAAAATATAGTAATAATAATATTTTCATAGAATTTTCAGTGCATTTAACACATACAACATTTTTAAAGTTGTTTTATTTAAATAAATGAGTATTTAAATTAGCTTTACTTATTATAATTGTACAAAAATATATTATAGTCATAAAAACTATTATAAAAGATTAAATAACATATAAATAAAAACCTAAATATGATATAAATAATATATATAACAAAGAAATATGTGATATGGAGATTAATAATATATTTTCGTAATAACTTAAATATGTAAGAAAAAATATTTGGATAATAACTAAGGTTTACCAAGTTCTTTATTCATTTCACACTTTTACCATTCCATACATATTTAGATAATAAAAATTGTAATTTTACTAATTTTTAATTCAGTTTACTATTTATATTTTTATAACATAGAAGTAATATAAATATTATATACATGTTCTTTGAATAAATCCAGGCGTAGCCCGGACAAAATCTCTAGTCACATTTAATAGCTCAAAAGGATCCTTCATATGACATTTTCAAAAGTTTTTTTTCATATTCTTGCTTAAATAGTATTTTTTATTCAGTAATATTGAAAACTAGCTGTTTCATCCGCACATGCGGACCTAAGCATTTTATAATCACTTATTAATACATGCATTATTAATTAAAAGGCTATAATGATAAATTATTATTTATGGTTTCATTTGAAAATTATTACATAATATATTTTTTATAAATTTAATTGTATATTATATTCATTATTAATAAATAAATCATTAAAATCACTCAATATTCTCTTTTTCAATTATATGATTAAGAATTTACACCAACGTTAGATAACTTAACTGGAAATGTACTTTGGCCAAAGTGCGAGAGGTGACATGATCGACCAGCGTTGGGAGACGTCTTGCCCACCATAAGGAGGGTTATATTACTTGGTTTGGAATTTTCCCTAGGGGTATTGAACCTCATCGTCAACAAAAAAAAAGAATTTTACTTGATTGTTTTCATATTCTCGGTTAAATATTATTTTGTATTTTGTCAATATTTAAAATTAGGTGTTTCGTCTGCACATGCAGGCCTATAAATTTTATAATTACTTAATAATACATGCATTATTAATTAAAAGACTATAATGATAAATTCTTATTTATGTTTTCATTTGAAAGTTCTTACGTAATATATTTTTTGAAAATTTAATTGTATATTGTATTCAATATTAATAAATAAATCTTTAAAATCACTCAATATTCTCTTTTAAATTATATTAAATTAATAATTTTACTTGATTAATATTAGTTATGTATTTTATGTGTTTGAATTTGTAATTTTTTAACAGATATTTTCAGATAATGACACAATATATAAACGAACTACTTTTAATTTTAAAATATATTTTAGATTTTGGAATTTTTTTATTATTATTAATTTTAATTACTTGGATAATCAAATAAATTTTAAATTCATTTTTATTTTTGGTAATTTATATATTTTATCTATTAAAGGTATGAACGATATTAACCATTCTTACTTTTAGTGTAAGAATTTGGATGCGAAAAATCATTGTATTTTATGTTTTTGAATTTGTAAATTTTTATTAACAGATATTTTCAGATAATTACAAAATATATATAGGAACTTTTTTATAAATTTAAAATATATTTTACATTTTGGATAATGCTTATCATTATTAATTTTAATCACTTATCTAATCAAATAAATTTTAATTTGTTTTTATTTTTGGGTAATTTATATATTTTATTTATTAAGGGCATAAAATATATTAAACAATCTAATTTTCAAAGAAGGATGCAAACAATCACTTTGAAAATAATAGTATAGAAAAATAAATAAATAAAATTCTAATTTTGTCGTAAAAATAAAAAGAATAGTATTGGGTTAATAAAAAGATAAGTTAATAAGTGAGTCCAAGCCCGGCCCATAACTACATCAAAAGCACAGAAGAGTTAGACGGACTTGAGACGGTAAATTAAATTTGTTAATTGCCAGCTCCGGATTTCAAACGAACAACTTCATAACTTTCTTGTTCAGTTCCGCTTCAGACAATCTATGTACCAGCTTCGCTGCTTACTGCCGCAATTGGATGCCAGAACCGGAGTTTGAGTTTCCGTCAGAATCTCGAGTCTATCATTTGATACGGCTCTCGTCCTTGGAAATCTCACGAGCTCGAACTCGATAAATTTTCCTCTTTGATTCCTAGGGTTTGTTAGAATAGTCGAATCTAGGGTTAGGGCTTTAGGGTTTGTTAAATTTAGAGTCCGCGAGATGAAAGGAAGGTCACATCACGAGGATTGGGTTGATGGATCTTGGACTGTGGATTGCGTTTGTGGTGTGAATTTCGATGATGGAGAAGAGATGGTCAACTGTGATGATTGTGGGGTTTGGGTTCATACTCGCTGCTCTCGTTACGTTAAAGGAGAGGAGCTTTTCACTTGCGACAAGTGTAAGAGAAAAAACAACAAAGTTGATGATGATATTGAAGAGACCGAGGTTGCTCAGTTGCTGGTTGAGCTGCCCACCAAGACCTTAAGAATGGAGAGCTCTTGTACTCGGAATGTGCCTGTTAAGCGTCCTTTTAGGTTATGGACGGAGATCCCGACGGAAGAGAAGGTTCATGTACAAGGAATTCCGGGCGGTGATCCGGCCCTATTTGGAGGTTTGTCCTCTGTTTTCTCCCGGGAGCTTTGGAAGTGTACTGGTTATGTTCCCAAGAAGTTTAACTTCAAGTATAGAGAGTTTCCACACTGGGATGAGGATGAGGTTGAGAATGGGTATCAGGAAGAAAACGGCGCTGGTGTTTTGTTTTCTATGTCCAAGGAGAGTTTGATTGCTGCTCCTGCGAGTGCTTTGGTTGCAATGACGAGTGTTGATGATAAAGGAACCAATGGATGTCCAAAAGACTGGGACTCTGGGGAAGCTGAGATGAACCATTCTCAGAGTGCCGTAGAGAAGGATACGAGGTCGCTTCGTCCCTTGATAACGAGTAAGCGAAGAAAAGAACTGTTTGGAGCTTCAAAAGAGCGGATGAAGAAGAAGGTCGAAGTTGATGACAAAGAAGATGATGATAAGAACGGCCTTGTCGCTAAACCAGGTCAGTGAAACCACTTTTCTTTTTAAGCAAACTTTAATTTGCACATTATTCATTGTTCTTATAGAAATAAATCTCTTCCTTTTTTTAACCAGCGGTTCGACCAACAAGTGGTTGTAAACCATCAGAATCTTGTAAGGACACAGAATCAGAAGGTTTTACCAGAGACGGTGGGATCGCAAAGACTGAGAAGTCTAAGAAAGCTGCTTTTGAAGAATCTATTGATGGTGAATCTGGTAATACAGAAATTGGTGTTGAATGCTCCAAAGAACAGAATCTTTCTGACGTTCATGCTAATGGTGCTGGAAAACAGGAAGAGAAAGCTGGCCATCATTTCCGAATTGTGCTTAAGAGCTCTGCAACTGAAGATCCTTCTGTCCCGGCAAGAAAAGATGTTCCGCACAATGAAGCTGATAAGGCAGAGGAGGTATGTCTTAGATTGGCTTAGACTTAACATAGATGACACTTACCTTTGAATTATCCTTGATTATAGCAACAAGTATTGAAGTTTTCAGTTGTTTAATATATAGGTGGTTTAGATCAAAGCAATTTGCTCTTATATATAGATGCCCTCTTTGGAGGAACCCTAAATAGGAGCTGTAATGAGTTATTTGATGAGTATTTTGTGTTAGTAATGGAGAAGTTTAAGTAGCAATATGTACGTTGATGTCTTGTAGACTGTAACAACTGTTTGAATTAACCTAGGACAAATTTAATATCGTTTTGAAGCTTAAAGATAACAATGGGAAGCAGCAGATAACAAATACTGTTTCCTTATTTTCGCAGCGACAAGGTACAATAGCTGATGCTCCAGGATATAATGCACTTGATTCTTCTGAAAGTTTCCAGAAGCCTTCTTATGGTTCTACACGAGAAGCTGAAGAGAAAGATTGTGATGATGTCAGGAAGAACAAAGTCCAAAAAGAAATTGTGGAGACTGGTGCTGGTGGAGCTGTAGTGCAGCAGACTCTGGACTCTATTGACTCTAGAGTTTCTGAGTATAAGAAAATGACACCGAGCAGTTCACTTCCTCTTGATGACCAGAAACAGCACCCTGTTGATACTGTATCAGAAAGAACAAGTAGTGGCAATAAAGACAGAGCTACTGAGTTAAAACGAGAAGTGTTGGTTTCGGAAGCAGAAAAAGATAGTCTGGAAACAAAGCATGGATCTGGTGTACTTCAAGAGCCATCAAAGCCATGCAGACCTGTTCCGCACACATTTTCAGTATATAGCAGGCCCAAGATGGTAGTCTGCATTGGAAAATCATCGTCTAGTTCAGCCACGGAAAAGTCACCTAGGTGCGACGACAAACCTAAGCCCTCTACTTTCATGAACTCTATACCTCCCTCGAAGCAACAACCAAGTGATGGTGATGAAAATACTAATACTAATGACGAGGACTGTGTATCCAGTGATGTGATCCGAGAGAGGGATGGGGATGATGAACCTCCAGAGAAATCTCTGAAAGAAGATACTAAATTCTCTATTACCTCTACGAAACCAATACAGCAGAGCCGTGCTTCGTATTCTTCAGTTTCCAAGACAAGAGACTCTTCCTCTTCTCTAAAGGCATCTTCAGCAGCTCGGCTTAATGGTGGTTCTTCTGAGGTTTCTGGTAAACATTCGCTTTCAGGGACCTTCCAGAAAAATGACCCTATGCAGTCCATAACATCCGTTACCCCAAATATAAGCGATGAAGAGGTACGTGAGATGTTAGCCATTCTCTTTTTCTTTCATCTTCCCTCAGTTTTGACATTTGTTTGTTTGTTTCATTAATGACCAGCTTGCGTTAAGACTGCACCATCAACTCAACAGTTCTCCACGAGTTCCTCGTGTACCACGCATGAGACAGCCTGGTAGCTTGCCCCTGTCTCCAACCGCTACTAGTTTTAAGCGCACTTGTAGTTCCGGTAGCAAGGATCACGCAACGGTATGACTATAATTTCCACCTTTTTCTTATTAAAGTCGATGATCTCTTTAGGCTCAAGCTTATGTATCTGTTTGTCTAGTTTTCGAGAAGGAAAAACAAGGACGCATCCAAAGAAGGTTTACGCAAATTTCGTGATGATGACAGATGTAGTACCAGGAGTACCAAAACGCGTCGCCCTCCTGATTGGAGAACACATCAAAACAGTGGAAGCAGAGGAGGGGAAGAAAATGAAAACCGAAAAACATCTTATTCTTCTCGGAGGGTACTTCTCCAGCCAAACTCGACTACAAGCACAAGCAGCGGAGCGTCTTCATCCAACGAGTTGAATGAGCATAATAAGCCTTCTCCACACAGTTCCCCACAGGAATAATGGTACTCCAGTTCATCAAACTTTACCAGGCTTAATCAATGAAATCATGAGCAAAGGCAAGAGGATGACATATGAAGAGCTCTGTAACGCAGTCTTGCCGGTATTATGCCTTCTTACCCAATAGATCTGATCTCAGACATATCTATCATCAGTTTTTGGTCACAGAATAGCTGTTCTAATGTGTTGTTGTTTCTTTCTTGCAGCACTGGCCTCACTTGAGAAAACACAATGGAGAACGATATGCATATTCAAGCCATTCACAGGCTGTTCTTGATTGCCTAAGGAATAGGCATGAATGGGCTCGTCTGGTTGATCGTGGCCCCAAGGTTTTTGGCTGAACCTCTCCCACTCTTTGTTGTTGTCTTAAACATGTAATAGTATCGAATGATCAACTCGTTTTTTTGTGTGGTTGTTTCAGACTAATTCGGGGAAGAAGAAACGAAAGCTTGATGCAGCAGAGGACGAGTCAGATGAGAACGAAAGCAGCAAGGGAGGAAAGAAGCAACTGCATCACTCTCAAGAAGAGTTCCCCAAAGGGAAAAGGAAAGCAAGAAAACGAAGAAGGCTTTCTCTTCAAGGTAAAGGCATAAAAGTGTTGCAAAAGAAGCGAAATGAACAAGTGAGTGAAGAAGATGAGGAAGGTGCGTCTTCAGATACAAGTGAAGAGAGTGTATTCTGCGAAGAAGAAGAGAAGAGGTCCCCACTACTACTGCTAGAGAAGTCTCTGCTAGTAGCTCCGAGGAAGCTGAATCCACTTCATGACTCTTCTCTCTATGTAATATAGCAGTATATATCTATGGATTCTGTAGTTTTGTGTATTTAACAAAAGCTTCCCTTGTAGGGATCAGAGGTTTGCAGCAACCTCAGAGCACCTCTCTTTTCTGGACAGACAAATAACAAACATATGTTTTTTTCTTAAGAGTGTTATGGTTATTTTCTGAGCTGTGACTGCTTCCTCTTTTGGTATTGGAAAATTAAGTATCTAACCCCTGTTCTAAACTGCGGCCGCTGTGACCGGATTTGCGGTGTTTAAATGATCAGCGGTTGCTGGATCCATCTCGGCGGTTATTGGATGCATCTCGGTGGTTGCTGGATGCATCCATTTGGTCAAAATCAAAAAAATCAGGTGCAATTTTTTTTAACTTCGTTACTGGTCATTCTAAAACTCCAAATCGGTTTATATATGACTAATCTTAGGTGTTCAATTCGGATGTTGGTTTGGTTTTGGTTCGTTTTTTTTTTTCAATTTTTTGGCATTTCAATTTATAAAAAATAGTTGCCATATTAAAACTATATCTACGATATACCGTTAATTTTTGGTTTATTCGGTTTATATAAGTTAAAACAGAATCAAATCAAAATAGAACGATGATGATTTCTAACATAACGCATATTTATTTACTGTAAATAATATTTCTGTTCTATATTCTCTAAATAGAATAGAAAAAATAAATAGTAAAGTCGCAATACAGTAACTAGAGGTAGAGATATTGGAGTAGTAAAAGAGAAGAATCATGAGGTGTATGAAGTAATAGTGCATCGTAATGGACAAATTATTGTACAATCGTCGTAATATTTACAACTAACGAATATCATCTTTAATTCGTCGTAATATGAATCGTAGTAAGGTAGACGTAAAATTACGTCCTTTCATTTAGTTGTACATTAGTCGTAAATCATCGTAGTTATTTAGTCGTAAAAAATAAAGATTAAAATCATGTTAAATTGTCGTAATAGTACAACCAAATAAAGCCGATTCTTTAATTTAGGAAAAAAATAATATTAATTAAAAAATAAAAAAAAATATAAAATAAAAAAATGTATACATAAATTGAATTTAATTTTTTTTTTAAAAAAAATCTAATATATCCAAAGTATACAAAACCGAAAAAGAAAACCTAAACCTACTTATTAAGGTTTAGGTCGTCGAAGAGTTGGGACTATGATGTTCTGCATGTCTCTATCTCCGCCTTCTCTTCTGGAGTGGGGTCGGGGTTAATGGTCAGATGTACATTCCTCCACATCTTTGAAAGTGTCGGGTTTGTCTCAACAATTACATCAAACATCCCGCCATTACCCTAATCTGGGTCTTGTTGACGTGGTTGTCCATCCGGAGCTCCGATATGACCTGGTTGGCAGCCGTCAAATCTGTCCGGAGCTGAGAATCTTCTTGCCTTCTTGCAGCGTAGGGTGCTGTCACCCTTGACACATTGTTCATCGTTCACAATGAAATTGTAGCGTGCTAAAAAAAAATCATGTTCAACGGTGGATAACTGGACCGGTTCGGCTTCTGGATTTTGTTGCGACAATTGGGTTTGGACCTCATGGATCCGAGCCTCCACATCGTTGTAGATCCTTTCTGCTCGAGGATCCACAAAGGTCCCACCGGCATGATGGTGTGTCGTCTTGTAAAGTCGGGAAAGACATGGTGGTGCTCCTTCCTGAGCTGCCTACAAAAATTTTAAAATAAAAATCATGCTTCAAAAAACAATTCATTAATAATTAAAAAAATAATAAAAGAAGACTTACAATTTTTAGGTCCTCCCCGGCGTGTGGGATTTGTTCAGAAGTATGGATAGTGGCAAGTTGCCCTCAGGATAAGGCGTCAACTGGGCCGCGAGCAATTGTTGGACGTTCAAACTGACCGAGGCAATATCTAATAAGCCTTCAGGCCAGTAGAAACGTAGTCGCTGATGAAGATTGGTTTTGTGTCATCCTCTAAAACCCTCCACTTCTCCTTCTAGTCACCAACAATGTTTTTCAGGCGAGCCATCACCTTAAATTTCATTGACAGCAATAGACCAATTTCATTTTTGCTGCAAAAAAATTTAAAAGAAATAAATAAATTTCAAATCAAAAGAAATTAAAAAATAATAATAATTAAAACTCACCGCAAAGCACTTGAGCCAAGTCCTGCGACGTGGTCCGGTGTATGAGACCAGTTTGGATGTGGTTCCTGGAAGTTTTCCTTGATAATATATGAAACACTTGTCCTAGGCAATTTTCCGTTGGAAACCTGTAAAATTTGAAAAAAAATAGAACGATAAATAATAGTAATAAATAATATGGCTCCTTGGTCTTATCACGATCAACCTCAGTTCATGAAACCACACATATCAACCAACATCAATAAAACATAAACCGATATCCTAACAAGTATGTCTAGCAATGCATGGTTCAGTTCCTTATCTAAAACCTCCAGTCCCAATCACATCGACATCATATTGAGGAGGAGGAGGAGGAGGAGGATCTTCCCTGAGATTAGCTCTGAGGGACACACTCCTGGCTGGATGCAGTGCTGGAGCTAAGCTGATGGATTGTCATTCCCACCGAGAAAAGTAGATGCATAGGAGGGTCTGATGTTCGTAAGTCTCTTCCTACTGCTAGCAGCCATATCGTCAGTCTATTTAAAAAACCCAGAAATTAAATTTTTGGTTAGAAACAATTTTAATGCTTTATTAAAAAATACATTTTGGTGATTACGACGTTTTGGTGATTACGACGAATTAGGGACGATCCATACAAATTTAACAACTTAATCAAAACCCCAAACCCATAACTTCTAACTTATAAACATTACTTCTAATTTATAAACTTCCAACTTCCAAGCCACAAACATGTAATAAAACTTGTTTTCATTTGAAGATAATGCAATAATTTAAAACATTGATTTATTACATATTTAAAAAGATAATGCAATAATCTAAAACATTGATTTGTTACATAATTAAAAAGATAATGAAACATAACATTGTAACATAATTAAATTCACTCGTCCTCAGAACCATCACTCGGGTTGTCACTACGGTCATAATTTTCTTCAAATTCATTTTCATTGGATTCGTCCGCTATATCATCTGAAAGATCTTCGTATCCCGGGTTTTACGGACTAATAAGTAAGATTTCATCTATAGGTTACTTCCACTTCTTTTACGAAATCTCCTTGCAAAGGCGATTTTTCAGCACCAAATACTCAGCCCCGGGGTGTAACTTCTATAGCGGCTAACCATGATATTCCAGATTATTTAATCCTCGGATATGGAATAAGATAAACTTGCTCTGCTTGAGATGCCAATATGTAGGGTTCAAATTTGTTGTACCTCCGTGCATCATTGATATCCACAACTCCAAACTTGCTATACCAAACACCTCTATTGACGGTGGGGTCGAATCAATCACATTTGAAGATGATGCATTTCATCCTCACTAAACCGGGGAATTCCACTTCGATGATCTCTTGTAAGATTCCATAGAAATATGTTTCACCTTTCACACATATTCCATAGTTGACCGTTGCTCGACGACTTCCATACTCATAAGTGTGAAAAGTGTAACCTCGTGTGAAATATATAGGTGCTGTGGTGACCTTAGGGACCGGACCTTGTATCAGTTCGTGAAACCACAGAGGATATAATGAATCATCATAATCAACCTGTAATTTTTATAGAAATTTAATTAACGATTAACTTAAAATAAAATTACTAACATAATTAATATATTGTGATTTATACCTGCGTTTTTAACCACTGCAAAAATGTTGCTCTTTCCTTTTATTTAGATTATTAGTTGATATTCCTGGTAAAACTTCCTTAATCTAGGCAACGAACTCGTTGTTTTTGCAAATGATCATTAATTAAGTATTGCAATAATTATATACATGGTAAAATTAAATAGCGGAACTAAATTTAATTACCTTTCAAATAACTGCATCTCCTCACAGTTAAGGAGTATATATGTGGGCACTGTGAGCGTCTTCTATACTCGACCACCAAACTTCTTTAAGTTTCTCACCTAGACGTCCAATCTGACAGAATATGTCTAGAACACCTTCAACAACATATGTCGGCATAACACCACCATCATCATATCTGCTAGGAGTTATTTTCCTTGTCCAAACTTGTGACCCAAAGTAGTACGACGTGACTTGAGATGTTTCCTCAGTCAAACCCCCACTTGAATAATACCGCCTTTGCTTCTGTTGACAATATGAAATTGGGAACCGAAATTTTCTCATTGTTTTTAATATGCATCTCACTCCTAGAACATAATGCAGGAAAGTCCAACCTTGAGTTCTTGTTATCTTTTGTCTTCCCAAGGACGTTCAGTATTGTGTTGATGATGTTGTCAAATAAGTTCTTCTCTATATGCATCACATCAAGATTAGGTCGCAGAAGTAGATCCTTCCAGTATGGAAGTTCCCAAAATATACTCTTCTTGTACCAATTATGTTGTGTCCTGTAACTATCAGCCATATTTGCAGGAGTATGTGAATCACCCCTTTGCGGACTGTTTCTAGTGCACAATAATAATCAATATCCTTCTCGATTTCCTCTCCAGATAAATATGGTAGAGAGGTATCCCGAACAACCACTTTTGACCTGAGCAATTGCTTGTTTCATCTGTAAGGATGGTTAATGTGAAAAATCTCCGATGACAATCCAACCAAGACGTTTTTCTACCATACTTCAGCTGAAATGCACCTCTGTTTCCCATACAATAAGGACAAGCTAGCTTCCCATGCATACTTCAACCTGATAACATTCCATATGCAGAAAATTTATTGATGGTCCACAAAAAAATTGCTCGCATTGTAAAGTTTCTCCAACGTTAAACAATCCTATGTTTGTACCCATGTTGACCATAATTTCTTCAAATCTTCAATTAGAGGCTGTAGGAAAACATGGAGGGACCGCTTCGGATGCTTAGGCCCAGGTATCAATGTACTCATGAAAATTATTCCCTTTCCATACACATCTCTGGTGAAAAGTTGTATGATCAGGTATGTTATGATCAGTTTTGATATTCATTATTCCTAGCTGCCAATGAGAATTTAGAAAGACCTTCTCTACAACTTTCATAAATTGGTTGATTAATTGCGGCTAGCATTTCATAAAACTTTTTTGCATCCAAGTTAGTCCCCTCTACATTTTCTACTTTTGCAGCAACTATTGAGGCTGTTTCACGAAATGCATTTGTAACCATATCATGCATCCTATCATGATCTACCACATGATCCTCCTGAGGGTAACTATTTTCAGAATGCAAAAGGCTCAATTCTTCTCTATTATGATTTTTTTTCAAACTAATTACTACTACTAGCTTCCTTTCTACTATCACGCTCTCCATGGTGAAACCAAATGTAGTAATGTGGGATAAATCCTTTATTTACTATATATTTCCAAATTGTTTCACTATCAGAAAAATTGGTATTTTTGCACTTACGACAAGGACAAAACATTTTACATGTTTCCTGCATGTGAGGCGTGGTTTCGGCCTGATACATAAATATCTTTACCCCGTTGAGAAATTCGTTTGTCACTACTCCCGCAGAATATTTATTTGCATACATTCAAGTTCAAAGCTCTTAGATATTGCTACCATGAGACAATTTTTTTTCACTCTTTTTTTGTTTTTTGGTGCTTCTTAAGAATGAGAGAGGAGAGCATAGTTATAGGAAAATTTTGATTTTGGTAGGTGAGAATGTTACAACAAATTTACTATATCATAAACTCTACTACGAATTAACAACTACATTCTATCATTTCAACTGATCATACATACAAACATTTATCATGTTTTTATATATTCATCTTAAATTGGTCGTTAATTAGATGCAAAATATTTGATATAACTTCGTTGTAAAATAACGGCTACTTTACGACAACTTGTACATGTAGTCGTAAACAAGTCGTTATGTTACGACTAGTTTAAGACGAAATAGTTTTGTTGTAAGATTACTTCTAATTTGCGACGATTTCAAATTTTGTCGCAATGATGTAGTAAATTAAACGTAAAATTACGACTACACATTTGTAGTCGTAAACTTAGTTGTTATGATCACATTTTCTTGTAGTGTGTGATTCTTTGGATTTTGATTTTTTGGAGCTAACTCATCGATGTGAATGTACGGGGACGAAGTTGTCAACCGCCTTCACTTGTTATGCCTGAGCGAACCTCCGTCTTCTCGTTATCTTCTGGTCCATCTTTGATGTTTATATACTGGTTATTTCAATGGTTGTTGAGAGATCTTGTTAATATAGTTCTATTTTTAGTTAGTTTCTTAAGTGTTTTTTAACCTTTTTAGGTGATTTAATAACAAAATGGGATCCAAGTTCAAAAATTGTATCAAATGTTCATTTTCATTAATAAAATGACATTCACATTCTTAGCACACAAAAAAAAGGCAATCGATGCAAAGAACTATCCACAATTATAATCGTGATTTTAGTGGAGTCAAGCCTTAGTTTTTACTCTCTAAAAAGTTTTGTTAAAAGAGAAAGTATGAAAAGTAGAAAATGAGTGATTTAATGTGGTGACATCAAGGAAGGAAAAATCAGATGTAGCAAACATTAGACCAGAGTGCTTTCATCCATGGGGGTTTGTTACTAGAAAATGTATTGTTGGCTACTCAACACGTCAAAGCTAACCACAAGAAAAACGTATCCCCAAAAGCATCTATAAAACTGGATATCTTAAAGGTTTTTGACATTATCCAGTGGAACTTCTTAATCTCTACTCTAACTGCGATGGGGCTTCCTACAATATTCACTAATTGGATTGAAAGTTGTATATTTATATCGAACTTTTTTGGTAAATATCAATGGGGAGGGGATCTTCACTAGTAAGATACAACTTCGACAAGGGTGTTCACCTCTCCTTAATGATTTGTGATCGCTATAAATGTCTTGTCTTTGCATCTAAACAAAGTGGCTATGGAAGGAAAAATGGACACCATCCAAACCGTAGTGATCTAAATGATACACACTTAATTTTTCCAAATGCTATGGTGACTTTTTCAAATGGAGCTTCTGATTCTATAAGGGATACAATCAAGGTCATGGATATTTTTGCAATATATTCGGGTCTGTCTAAAAATCTTCTAAAATCATCTTCATTTTTGGTGGGAATAACATATAATTCAATGCACCTTATTGATCTTGGAATTCCAGTTGAGGAACTTCCACTTAAATACATCGGTCTCCCCTTAACCACAAAGACAATTAAGAGTGCAGATCATCAACCGCTACTAGTGAAATGAATAATTCAGAAATGGGTTAATTTTTTCATCACAATGTATAGATATTTGTACTACGTAAGAATCAAAAATTCACACACATGACATGATACAAATGACATTAATAAGAATATATTATAGTAAAGGGAAAATTCCTTAAAAATACCCAGACTAATTTGTATTTGCTAAAAAAA
>CAJHQQ010004168.1:0-31991 GCA_905132885.1 Moricandia moricandioides
TGAGGAAACCGAAGATGGGGCATGGCATTCTCAATCCCGCCGGAAACACATCGCGGACAGTCCCTACCCGCAATGCTCGAGTCCTTATCTTTACCCAACGTGTGATCCATCGCAGTATCGGAAAGTCGTCATCTGGCCTAACCCCTACATGGCTATTTTGGAACCACTCCAGACGACACCATCGACGCAGTCGATCCCTCAAAAGAATTCATTAATCACTCTTTAGACTGTACAGCCGTATTCATCACCATTTCCCCGTCATAGCTATAATGTGACAAAGACTGCAATCAATTTCTTACAACTTTGACTACTCTCATAAATAATTATCTAGTCAAACATGTTGTATTTTCTAACGTACTACTTTCATTTTCCGCACTTTCTTTATTTGCTTTCCTATGACGTACATCTATGTATAATATGTAATCTGCTACTAATGAATAAAATCAGTTCATTTGGTTTCATTTTTGTTTCTTCTCTCTGAGTGAGAGGAGAGATTGTTCTTAGCTAGTTCAGTCGGTCTGAACGGCTTGTTGATTTGTGATGCGTCAACCAATCATCTCTTGATGTGTTATTTGGTGGTTAGCCAATCGCACTACAGACGTTCTTAGGTGGTTAGCCTTAGATCTGTGGGTATATCAAGAGCTCACTTTCCGCACCTCTCTGACTGATCCTATCAATCCATCTCAGTTCCAGAAGTGCCTTCGCATTCTCGGGTTCATATTCCAACCACCCGGCCAAAAGCCATCTTGCCGATTTTTGGCGTATCATGTTTGCGTATCAGAGCCACTTGGCTGCTTTGTTTTCATTATTCTTTTCATCTTCTCATCTATCATCATTTCTCTATTTTTCTTTTTTCTCTTTTTTGGATCCGGGCTGTTCTTTACTCCTTGTGCATCGCCATTTTAGAGAGAGAAACGATATTTTAGATTAGTTAAAGTTTTGGCTTGATCACTTCTGAAGAGAATATTCCAGGAGTGGTTGGAAGAGAAAGTCTGCGCTGGCGGAGGAGAAATCCGGCCTTAGGACAGTTTTAAGGGCGGATCCACAAAAAAAAAAAAAAAAAAAGCTCTTCATCTTTCTTTCTCTTTTCTTTTTTCCCACAAATGTTATTTTGGCGTTTTTGATTTGCTGATTTTGTGACTGCTATCATCCTTTGAACCAGTTGGAAAGAAACTTCTGCAGCTGGACTAACCTATAACCATCAACCAAACGAGCTAAAAAAACTTTGAGAGTGTGAGGAGTTTATTTTCTAACTTGAATCACTTTGTTCGAAGTGTTTTCAGGATGTTTAGCGATTTCTCAAGAAATCAAAAGACTCCACTACAAGCATTGATGTCTTCCTTTTCCTTTGTTACAAACAAATTGTTATCTTGCACAAAAATCAAGTGCAATTAATTCAGCGTAGAAATGAAGAAACAGTTTGCTATACTTTCATAACGGATCTAGACATTGTGCAAATGAGAAACAAAGAAAACGATGACGAATAACACAAATGTAATCTGATTTATTGAGTAGAATCCAAAAGAAAAGAGGGCGTCCCACCAGAAACCCAGGTGGTATGATAACTGGCGCCTTCATCAATCCAAAGCCTTCCCAGAGAGATAGCGAACCAGGTGACGGTAGCTGATAGAAATTCTAGCAACGAACTCTCAGAACTAAGTAGACCACGCTATAGAAGAAAATAGTCTACATAACAATGGGCAAATACTCAATTCCAACCTGGTCGTAGTCCGGACCAAACCTCAAACCAAAGTAAAGGGAAATACCAACACCCTGTGCTTCCGATGTCACCAAGGAACAACAGAATACTACAATGAAATGAAAACACCACCAAACGAACCAAACAAGGCTTAACAATGACCATGTCTACCAAACGGGTGTTTCAAATCGCCGATAGCGGCAACAATATCAATCCCATCAAGTACTTAAACAGGTCCCAATAAAACCAGAAGAAACCATTAATCCAAGGTGACATCCCAATTGCCAGGAAGTTAACGAGCCAGAAAAGGAAGGACTTCAGACCGTCCATTGCTAATTTTCGATTGACTTACCACATGAATGCACGATACTGAACTGACCCCAAATCAAGGAGGTAGACTCCACACAGGAGGAACCATACGGCGAAAAGATACCAACGCTGCGTAACATAAAGCAAATACATACCAAAACCTAAGAAGCCGAACCCACTCTAAATTGGATCCCAATCTCAGAAGAGCCAGTCACCAAACCCAAGCGTGAGCAATGTATTGATTATGATTCTGAATTACTAGATAACTGCCACCAACTATATTAACCTCCTTTACACAAATTAATAAATTGTTCCAGATTAGAGGGACAAAATCTGTTTTGAAGAGGAGAGTATTGATAGAGACCAAAATCAAACACCGAATCCTTTTTGGTTCACCAAAGGAACACGAATAACCTCAAGAGTGGTGATCTTGTCAAACCAGCGTTCGAGACAACAAGCCAACCATATGGTTTCTATATCCACCAGGTCGTGCTGATCACACCAACCGAAGCCACCACGTCATGTCCGACATAGATATTTAAAGACCCGTAAACTTAGAAAACGTACGCTCTGGTCCATGCCAGAAAAGCTTCGGCTGCGAAAGGCCTAAAACGACCAGGACAAAAAGAACGTGGACCCCGAGAACTGACTGTAGTAGCCGAAAGGCTCGTTTTTCACCGACCCAAAACTCGACATTCGAAGACCACGGTCAAGCCAGACTTAGACTGGTGGGATCAACTCGTACGGACAAACCAGAAGAGAAATGGGCATGCATTTCTCTAATCGCCGGGACCAACTATTCCGGACAGTCCCGCATGCGTGCCTTATAATCTAATATATACTCCCTGCATCAACTAGTCTTCGTTTCGGATGCATCTGAGGACGCTTCGACGAACCTTGGACCGGGCTGTTCTCAAAATTCATCACTTTGACTTGGTTCCGAAATAATCATTCATTTAATCCCGGCAATTCTTTGACCAAGACTACATCAATCTACAACTGACTAACTCTAATAATCATTATCTCAGTCAAAATGGAATTCTGTATTTTGATACAGAGGCAATAACATTCTCTAACCGCACTTTCTTTATTGCTTTCTAAGGATTGACTACATATCTCTAAGTATAAATATAAGCCTACCTCCATCTAAACGAGTGAATAAAATCAGTTCATTTTCGGTTTCATTTTTTTGTTTCTTCTTCTGGAGTGCAGAGGAGAGAGTTCTTTAGCCTAGTTCATCGGTTTGAACCGGCTTGTTGATTTGGTGGTCAAACCAATCATCTTTGTAGTTGTTATTTGGTGGTTAGCCAAAGCGCACTTACAACCGTTCTTAGGTGGTTAGATACACCCCGGTTCGAGCACCGACCTGCTTGGGTCATGGACACAACCCAAAGTGGTGATCTTGTCAACCAGCTCGACCCAACCAAGGTTTCTCCACCAGGTCGTGCTGATCACACCGACCGAGCCGCACGTTCTATCCACCGTATTGACCCTCGTACGTCCGGAATGGAGCTTCGGCTGGAGCCACGCCAGGAGACCGAACTGATCGTACCAGAGCTCGTCTTTCCCGACTAACTCGACATTCGAAGACCCACAGTCGAGCCAGACTTAGCTTGGGTCGTGAGGAAACCGAGGACGGGCATGCATTCTCATCCGTTGGACCATCCGGACAGTCCCGCATGCGTCCTTATCTTTACCCCGTGCATCCATATCGTTCGGATGAATCTGGACGCTTGGACGAACCTTGACCAGGCTGTCTCAAAATCATCACTTTGACTGGTCTTCATCATTTTCCGCAACTTTGACCAAGACTGCATCAATTTCTACAACTTTGACTCTCTAATAATTATCTAGTCAAATGTTGTATTTTTAGACATCTTTTTCGCACTTTCTTTATTGTTTTCTTTGACTACATCTAGTATAAATATGTAATCTCTACAATGAATAAGATCAGAGATTTTTGGGTTTTATTTTCGTTCTTCTTTTCTCTGAGTGAGAGAGAGAGAGTTCTTTAGCTAGTTCATTGGTTTGAACCGGCTTGTTGATTTGGTGGTCAACCAATCATCTTTGTGTGTTATTTGGTGGTTAGCCAATGCACCACAACCGTTCTTAGGTGGTTAGCCTTAGATCTTGGGTATATCAAGAGTCATTCCGCACCTCTTGACGATCCTATCAATCCATCCCAGTTCCAGAAGTGCCTTCGCATTCTCGGTTCATATCCAACCGCCGGCCAAAGCCATCCTTCCGATTTTGGACGTATCATTTGGTATCAGAGCCACTTTGGCTGGTTTGTTTTCATTCTTCTTTTCATCTTCTCATCTATTCATCATTTTCTTTTCTTATTTCTTTTTGGATCCGGGCTGTTCCTTAAAAAAAAGAGTAAAAGTTTTGGCTTGAATCACTTCTGAAGAGAAATCCAGGGGGAGTGGTGGAAGAGAAAGCCTGCTGGCCGAGGAGAAATCCGGCCTTAGGACAGTTAAGGCGGATCCACACACACAAAAAAATCTCTTCATCTTTCTTTCTCTTTTCTTTTTCCCACAAAGTTGTTTTGGTTTTTGATTGCTGATTTTGACTGCCTATCATCCTTTGAACCAGTGGAAAGAACTCTGAGTGATCACCTAAAAATCGAGAGCTAAACACTTTGAGAGTGTGAAGATTTTATTTGCTAACTTGGTTGTTAAGTGTTTTCAGGATGTTTGGACTTCTCAAGAAATCAAAACCACAACAAGACGTCTACTTTCCTTTTAAACTGTTTTTGAAAAGGAGCAATTAATTTTTGATAAGAAACAGTTTGCTTGTAATGAGTTTGATTTTGTGCAGAAACAAAGGAAGAGACAAAACAGGTCCAATGATGATGAGAAGAGGGTCAGAAGTGGTAATCGTCCCTTCATCAAAGCCAAGAGAAGCAACCGTGATGTGCTAGATCAAAACGAACTTCAGACTTATGCCAGCTTGGAGAAAATGTTGCATAAGGCAATTCATGCTATCCGGCAACTCAAAAGGAAGGGAAACACCAACACTTCTTCAGCACCAAAACAACAATGTAAGTCTTCTTATCTTTCAAATTTTGATTTGAAAACTAATGAGATTTCTTTTGATAAAATCAAAGCTGTGAAACCCACAAGCAAAGCTCAATCTACCAGGTGTTTCAAATGCCATAGAGTCGGCCATTACGCTAACAAGTGCCAAAACCAGAAACCGTTGGTGACATTGGAGGAAGTTGAAACCGAGCCAGAAAAGGAAGGACTTTCAGATCCATTGCCAATTTTCGATGACTACCCACATGAACCGAATGAAGGGTCAGATGGAGAGCAAAACCGTGGTCATCAAACAAACCAAGAAGGATCTTCGTCCATTCAAGATCCAGACCAAACCCAAGGTGAGCAATGTATTGATTATGATTCTTTTGCTTATACCCCTTTTCCTTTTAATGTTCCAGATTTGAGGACAAATCTTTTTGAAGAGGGAGAGTATGATACGCCCCGGTTCGAGCACCGACCTGCTTGGGTCATGGACACAACCCAAAGTGGTGATCTTGTCAACCAGCTCGACCCAACCAAGGTTTCTCCACCAGGTCGTGCTGATCACACCGACTGAGCCGCACGTTCTGTCCACCGTATTGACCCGCGTACGTCTGGAATGGAGCTTCGGCTGGAGCCACGGCCAGGAGACCGAACTGACCGTACCAGAGCTCGTCTTTCCCGACTAACTCGACATTCGAAGACCCACAGTCGAGCCAGACTTAGCTTGGGTCGTGAGGAAACCGAAGACGGGCATGCATTCTCATCCGTCGGACCATCCAGACAGTCTCGCATGCGTCCTTATCTTTACCCCATGCATCCATCTCGTTCGGATGAATCTGGACGCTTGGACGAACCTTGACCAGGCTGTCTCAAAATCATCACTTTGACTGGTCTTCATCATTTTCCGCAACTTTGACCAAGATTGCATCAATTTTTACAACTTTGACTCTCTAATAATTATCTAGTCAAATGTTGTATTTTCTAGACATCTTTTTTCGCACTTTCTTTATTGTTTTCTTTGACTACATCTAGTATAAATATGTAATCTCTACAAAGAATAAGATCAGAGAGTTTTTGGGTTTTATTTTCGTTCTTCTTTTCTCTGAGTGAGAGAGAGAGAGAGTTCTTTAGCTAGTTCATCGGTTTGAACCGGCTTGTTGATTTGGTGGTCAACCAATCATTTTTGTGTGTTATTTGGTGGTTAGCCAACGCACCACAACCGTTCTTAGGTGGTTAGCCTTAGATCGTGGGTATATCAAGAGTCATTCCGCACCTCTTGACGATCCTATTAATCCATCCCAGTTCCAGAAGTGCCTTCACATTCTCGGTTCATATCCAACACCCGGCCAAAGCCATCCTTCCGATTTTGGACGTATCATTCTTGATACGTCCTAGGATTGGACAGGATCACTCAAACGGACTGAAATGGATATGAACTCTAAAAGGAGAACTGGATGGGTTGAATGGTGACACAAAGGGTTGCGGAAGGCCCAATGATACTACCAGACTTCAATCGTTGCCGGATGTGACGCACCGGTCCAACAAAAGAAGGGTTTCCAATCGTTGCTTGATATGACGCACAAGTCCAACGAATTAGAGGAGTTGTTTGGAGCTAACCACACCAAGAACAAGAGATGTGTAACTTGGAGCTAACCACACCAAGAAACAAATGAGATCAATGGATATTACACACCATTGAAAAAGTGAGATTCCCTCTCAAGGTTCCAAAAATAATCTCTCAAAACTTATTTTATTTCATTGATCAAATGACATTTATATAATAGGCAAAGAATACAAAATGTTTAGTCAACATCTAAAAACTTGAAAACTCATAAATATTAAAACTTGACCAAAGAACAAAGACCAAAAACCAAGACCAAAGACCAAGACTTTTGACCGAAAATGGGAATTTGTGGTCGCAAAACTCTTCGGCTGATCTCGTCCTTTTGCATGGTCGACGGGCTCTGCATTGCCGTCAGATTGATTTATTATTTGACCATACCTTTTCGTTTCTTGTTGGGTCTTTCTTTCTTTGGGCTGAAACATGTTCATAAACATATTTTCATAAATCGTCAAGCCCATCTCGTTTAAAACTCAAGCCCAAAAGCCAAAGTTTCTTGATTTGTTTCTGCTGCTGATTCAGGGCACATCAGGCGGCTTACCGGAGTTAACGGCGGCGGCGCGGCGGCGCGTGACGGCGGCGCGTGAGATACACGCATGGCGCGTACGGCGAGGGGCGACGGCGCGTGACGCACACTCGCGGAACGCCGCGGGACGAAGGCGGCGCGTGGCGGCGCGTGGGAGGCTGTTTCCGGCGGATCTTCGGGCTCCGGACTCGTCTCGACGTCACGAACACGATGGTGGCCTTAGATTTACGAGAAACGACACGGTTAGTGAGTTATGATCGATTTACTAAACGGCCGGTACGAAAACCTTAACACACGGCGGCGATAGGGTTACCTGGGGTGGTCGACGGCGACGGGGTGCTGGCTCGAGTCTCGATCAACGGCGACAGCGACGGTACGTTCACCGATCTGCTTGACGGCTCAAGATCTACAAGTTTTCAATGTTTAGGTTTTCTGGAGAATAACTAAGGAGACATAGGGGTTTATATACTAGACTCACCTAGGGTTTCCAGCAGATTAGATGGGCTTTGCTGGGCCCTCAGGTTTGGGTCGTTACAGCGGTTAACTTTTGGTTACAGCAAGTTTCAAGTGAAACATAAGTGGAGGGTTAAGCAATTAAAGTCAGTTTCAATGCTGATGTTTGTTTTGAAACACATTGGACTATTTCGCTCTGTTGTTTCACTAAATGTTACAGACAGCATATGAGCATTGGGTTTTCCCTTGGGTGTCCGTCCGTTATTGTACTCAACCCAAGCTTGAGGGAAAACTTGTCTTTGAGGGATGGAGTAAACATGAGAATAATAATATCTTGGCTGACAGTGGTTGTTCTTATTTGGGGGTTTTCAACTTCAAGTGATTATGATCTTATCAGAAAAGATATTTGAGAACAAATTGAAAAGGAAGAACACATTAGACATTGGCGGTTGCAAGATTGGAGTCATCAATTCCATAAAGAAAGAAGCAGTTTATTGATACATGTTAAGAGATATACAATGATGGTTCTGATACAACAAAATCAACAAAGGACAAAAGCTTACAAATCAAGAATGTTCAAGTATAACCCAGGATGCTTGAAGTCATGGATGAACATACAAATCTGGATGGGTTTATGCTCAGATTTCTTATAACAACATCAGTGGCAATACAACTTGGTCAAAGGCTGAAAATTACGTTTTCTACACTCTTTGAGGAAGGTATGAACTTCCATGTCTTAGTCACACCAACTTGTTTGAGATTTGAGGAAGCTAGAACATGCCCTATCATGAGATCATTTGGCTACCTTCAATGAAATTGGATCATCAATTTCAAAATGATAAACTTGTGGGCAAGCTTATTTTCAATGGGGATTTATTGATAGATATCAAATATCTATCTACTGACTTGGAAGTGAGTAAGCTGACTTGGTTGGGTCCTACATGGTCGAGTGAAGGTTGTAAAGCAAAGACTTGGGTTGTTCCAGAGGATTTGTTGTTAAAGAACTCTGAAGCAGCTAGTGGAAAGGTGACGAGTATGAGAGGAGAAAAAGAAGATGAGATATGACATGCTTTGTATGTGAATTTTGTAGACGCTATGAGTCTCGACGCGGTCGCCATGAGATCGTCGGGATCAATCATCTTCGCCATGAGAAGGTGATTGTGATCAGAACTTGCAAAGTTGTTCTTGTAATCCTTTTATAATAATCAGTAATGGAGTTACAGAGTATCAAACTCTATCAGGAAGATTCCAGGATTTCAAGATCACACACATCTCAAAGGCGCAAATCCGGACAACAAACACTTTAGCCAAGACTGCACTAACTTTTCATAGAAATCTAGTTTATGTTTGTTGTTTTATTTTGATCTGGATTCCGAGACAATCCCTAGTTTGAGAAATAGAATTCTTTTGATGTTAAAATAAAACATTCACATGCACAAAAAGTCTACATACAATCTTTCATTTTATACATACAGTGAAAACGCCATAAATTAATAGTGCTGGGATTATAACATTTTATTAATTTATAGAGTTATTAATTTACAAAATATCATTTTCTGATTTTCTATTTTAAGATATATGTTTTTCCAAAATAAGAAAAATATTTAATTTTGTTGTATATACATTAATTAATTTTTTGATATTTATATTGATTATTATAACACATCATCTTATTGATTTTAAGCTGAATGTACATAATCATAGTGCAATACATCAGTTATAAACATTGGGACGTAATATTGGTAGAGAAATAAACTTGAGTTCTGAATCATCTCATTTGCCAGCATGTCAGCAACTCTATTTGATGTAAGACAAATCCATTGAAACTGTATCTCTTCAAACTGGTCCTTCCACCACATAATCTCTCTTTTCCCGCTGTAAGCATCAAAATAAAGTTTCTTACTGATCAGAATCTGAATAACCTTTTTGCGACCACTTTCTATAATTACTCTTTTGTGACCCCTACTCCAAGCATGTTGCAATGCCATCATCAATATGGCATGCAGTTCATATTCCAATGCCGTTTTCACTTGTTTTCCAGTCGCCTGCATTGCCCCATTGTAGCTGCCAGACTATCACGTATATATAACCCATCCCACTTTGCCTGGAACTAGATCATTAATATATCACCCATCAACATTACATTTTAGCCAACCTTGAGGAGGTCTACTTCACTTCATATGTTGTATATGCCATGAGATGTGTTGAGAACCAGGTTGTTGATCACATACGATCCTAGTATTGTTCCACCATTCCTTTGCATCTTCATGAGTCTGTTTCAAAGTTTTTCTCCAGTGTATCCCTTTTTGCTGAAAGATTAACATACTTTGACTTTTCGAAATCCTCCAAAGTCTCCATATTGGCAGGTCTTGTAAGTGTTGAGCCCGAGATGAATTACAACATCTTAGAAATTCCTCTATTTTCTCATCAAAGGTGGCTAGTGGATTGTTAATAATTTTATTTGAAATAAATGATGCTCTCGATATTGACTGAGCATAGACGCAGTCAAGAAAAAATGCTCCTCTGTTTCATTTTCTGCCCACATCATTTACATATACTATTGGAATATTTATCATATCTTCTGATTGGTGATCACATACACAATCGTATCCTATGATTGAGCTCACCATTATTCTGTACATAAAGGTTCATTGCATCGTTTGTGGTAAGCAGATCGCCTTCTCTAATATAAAGATGTACTCATCGTTCTTCATGAAATATACAGAAAATCTCTTTCACTTTGATCTTTGACTCTAGATTTCATTATGGTATCAGAGCCTGACCCTAAAACTCTGTTCTTGTGATTCTCTGATTTTATTTTCCCTGATTCTTTCTCTGCTGCAACAGAAACTGAAACACTGACAATGGCCGCCACAAACCTGAACTCGACTTCTGCAGCCCTGAATCATACGACCACGACAGTGGAGATGCGACGGACCATCTCTCCCTATGACCTGAGCGCAGCGGACAATCCCGGTGCGGTGATTTCGCATCCCTTGCTCAAGGGATCGAACTATGAAGAGTGGGCTTGCGGAATCAAAACTGCTTTGTGTTCCTGTAAGAAGTTTGGTTTCCTTGATGGAACAATCAAACGACCGGCAGAGGGATCTCCTGATCTCGAAGACTGGTGGACGATACAAGCTTTGCTTGTGTCATGGATAAAGATGACGATAGATCATGTGCTTCGCTCCAATGTTTCTCATCGAGATGTGGCGCAAGATCTGTGGGAACATTTGAAAAAGCGGTTCTCTGTGACAAACGGACCGAGGATTCAAAAGATTAAGGCTGAGCTTGTTTCCTGCAAGCAAAAAGGACTCACTGTTGAAAGCTACTTCGGAAAGTTAACGAAGATTTGGGATAGCATGGCATCCTATCATCCTCTACGAACCTGCATGTGTGGAAAGTGTGAGTGTAATCTCACAGTCTTGCAGGAACAAGATCGTGAAGAAGACAAGGTGCATCAGTTCCTCTTTGGTCTTGATGACACTTCCTTTCGTACGGTGCGTTCCAGCCTGATCTTTCGCTTACCTGTGCAACCTTTGGAAGAGGTGTACAACATTGTACGCCAAGAGGAAGATCTCATTCGTAACGGCACAAAATCGATGGAAGATCAACAAGAGCTGAGCGCCTTCTCTGTGCAAACTAGGGCTTATCGGAAAGATGACAGAGAAAAAATCATGGTTTGCAAGCATTGCAACCATGGTGGACACGCCTCAGACAAGTGTTACGCCGTGATCGGTTACCCAGAATGGTGGGGCAGTAGGTCGAAATCTCGTTCGACGCAAGGAAGAGGACACGATGCTCTTCCAAGTGGTGGTCGAGGGAGTGGTCATGTCACCTATGCCAACGCTGTCCACGTTCCAGCTTCATATTCAGAAAATGCAAATTACGTAATCACTGACAAAGACAAAGACGGTGTAACAGGGCTCACAGAGGAACAATGGCGTTCAATTAAGGCTCTCTTGAATGCTGGAAAACCCAGCTCATCCATCGAAAAACTGTCAGGTAATAATAATACTTTACCTCTTTGGATTATGGACACCGGAGCTTCTCATCACCTCACTGGACGATATGATCTTTTGAGAGACGTACGAGAAATTTCTCCTGTATTGGTTATTTTAGCTGATGGTCGTGAGCTAGTATCAGTGACAGAAGGAACGGTTTATCTTGGTTCTGATTTAGTTTTGAAATCTGTGTTCTTTGTTGAAGAATTACGGTCTGATTTGATCTCCGTAGGACAGTTGATGGATGAAAATAATTATGTGGTTCAGTTGGCTGATCACTATCTTGTTGTTCAGGACCGAGCTACGAGGATGGTGATTGGAGCGGGTAAGCGTGGAGGTGGCACTTTTCATTTTTGCAGTACGGAAACTGTTGGATCTGTAACCACACGTGACGAAGCTTCTTGGCAGCTGTGGCACAATCGGATGGGCCATCCGTCTGCAAAAGTAGTTGGTTTATTGCCTGGTCTTTCTCTTTCAGTTTCTTCAGAATGTCTGAATAAATCGTGTGAACTGTGTTTCCACGCCAAACAAACAAGATCTTGTTTTCCTCTCAGTTTGAATAAAACAACTGCAGTCTTTGAGTTGATTCATTGTGATTTATGGGGTCCTTATCGCACACCTTCACACTCGGGTGCTCGTTTTTTCTGACTATTGTAGATGATTTCTCAAGAGGAGTGTGGATTTTTCTTCTAAACGATAAAACAGAGGCTCCAGAACAGTTGAAAAACTTTGTTGCCATGACATCACGACGGTTTCAGAAAGATGTTAAAGCAATAAGAAGCGACAACGGCACAGAATTCTTATGTCTCCGAGATTTTTTCTCTAAACTTGGAATCGTCCATGAGACATCGTGTGTAGGTACACCACAACAAAATGGTCGCGTTGAAAGAAAGCATCGCCATATTCTGAATGTGGCTCTTGCTCTTCGATTCCAAGCAAATCTTCCGATTCAGTTTTGGGGAGAGTGCATCTTGACTGCCGGTTATTTGATCAATCGAACACCAAATTCGGTTTTAGGAGGACAAACTCCTTATGAACGCATTTATGTGAAGACACCATCGTATGATCATTTGCGTGTCTTTGGAACCCTCTGTTACGCTCATAATCAACGTACCTTTGGAGATAAATTTGCTCCTCGAAGCAAAAAGTGTTTGTTCCTTGGTTACCCTCACGGAAAGAAAGCTTGGAGGTTGTTTGACCTGGAAGACAACATTTTTTTCAACTCCAGAGATGTTGTGTTCTGTGAAAAAGAGTTTCCGTTTCATCACCCTGTTATACTTGATGATGTTGATGAAGCTCATCCACTTCCCAACACATCAGAAGGCATCGACACTCTTAATGAAGAAGACGAACCCCTTAAATCTGTTGGGCCAGCACAACAGCTTTCATCTCCTGCCCCATCACAAATGTCCAATAGCATTGGGCCTGTGGAAACTCAAAGCCCATCTATAGAGACCCATTCACCTGTCTCATTACCTAGTGCTTCTTCTCCGCCAGCTTCTGCAACAAATAATGCAGTCACAGAGATAGCAAGTCCTGAAGCAATACATGTAAGTGAGATCAACGATGACCAACCAGAGCAGCTTGGAAGGGGTCATCGCAGACGGGTCCCGCCAGTTACGCTGAAGAATTATGTCACCAACACAGCCCTGACTCGTGCTTTGAGTAATACTACTGGTACGTCTACTTACCCAATCCAAAATTACATCAATTGTAATCGGTTTTCGCTCAGACATCAAGCTTACCAAGTCTCAATCATTACCAATGTCGAACCAAGGTCTTACTCACAGGCAATGGGTGATAAGCGTTGGCGGAAAGCTATGACACATGAAATTGATGCTCTGGAAGTCAACAAAATGTGGACTCTTGTAGATCTACCACCATGAAAGATAGCAATAGGCTGTAAATGGGTATACAAGATTAAATACCAATCGGATGGAACTGTGGAGGGGTATAAAGCTCGACTGGTTGTCCTCGGAAATAAGCAGGTTGAATGAGAGGATTATGGTGAAACTTTCGCACCAGTTGCGAAAATGGGGACAGTCAGGTTGTTTCTACGGTCAGCTGCTGGAAAGGGTTGGGATGTTCATCAAATGGACGTCCACAACGCATTTTTACACGGGGATCTGACAGAAGAATTCTATATGAAATTACCCCATGGGTTTAATGTGACTGATTCCAACAAAGTGTGTCGACTGCAAAAATCTTTATATGGTCTCAAGCAAGCGCCGTGATGTTGGTTTGCGAAGCTCTCGACCTCCCTAAAAGACTATGGTTTCAAGCAATCTCAGGCAGATTATTCATTGTTCACCTATGATCGCAATGGGATTCAGCTGCAAGTATTGGTGTATGTTGACGATTTGATTATCGCAGGGAGTTCTCAGAAATCGTTGTCTGATTTTAAAGGCTATTTTTCCTCATGTTTTCACATGAAAGATTTGGGTTCTCTCAAGTATTTCTTGGGTCTAGAGGTTGCACGAAACACAACTGGTTTCTACTTGTGTCAACGGAAATACACATTAGATATCATCACTGAGATGGATTTCTTGGGAGCCAAGCCTGCAACATTCCCAATAGAGACAAATCACAAGTTACCTTTGTCCACTTCACCGCTCATGGCGAATCCACAAAAATATTGGCGACTCGTGGGTAGATTAATTTACTTGGCAGTTACAAGACCTGATTTGACGTTTGCGGTTCATACTTTAGCACAGTTTATGCAAGCACCGAGAGATGATCATTGGACAGCCGCAGAAAGAGTGGTTCGATATCTTAAAAACAACCCTGGTCAAGGTATTCTTCTGAAATCTGACAAGAATTTTCAAATTACAGGATGGTGTGATTCTGATTGGGCGAGTTGTCCTCTCACTCGACGTTCAGTCACCGGTTATTTTGTTCAACTTGGTGACAGCCCGATTTCGTGGAAAACAAGAAAGCAAGAGACAATTAGTAGATCGTCGGCTGAAGCAGATTATAGAGCCATGGCAGATTTGACTCAAGAACTTGTTTGGATCAAAAGGGTTGTTCACGATCTTGGAATCAAGCATGATCAGCCTATGTTGTTATACTGTGACAACAAATCCGCCATACACATCAGTAACAATCCGGTCTTCCACGAACGTACTAAGCATATCGAACTCGACTGTCACTACATACGAGATGAAATACAAGCTGGAAACATTGTCAAAAGTCATGTACCTAGCCACATTCAGTTAGCAGACATTTTCACAAAACCATTGGGTCGGATCGAGTACGCACGGTTTCAGGCCAAGTTGGGCATACAAGACTTGCATACTCCAACTTGAGGGGGGGGGGGGGGGTATTGGAATATTTATCATATCTTCTGATTGGTGATCACATACACAATCGTATCCTATGATTGAGCTCACCATTATTCTGTACATAAAGGTTCATTGCATCGTTTGTGGTAAGCAGATACGCCTTCTCTAATATAAAGATGTACTCATCGTTCTTCATGAAATATACAGAAAATCTCTTTCACTTTGATCTTTGACTCTAGATTTCTTTATATACCGTCTTGACTAATTTATCTCTTCATTAAGTTGCTTCCGGTTGGTAAACCTTTAGAGAACATTCTCCAAAAGAAGTGTTGATGTTTAGCAGGAGTTTTTGTCTTCCAAACCTTTTGTTTAAGTGATGGTTACTAGGAATCGGAGTAACCACAGTCTATGAAGGGAGATGAGAGCTTAACCAATAACCCGATTCAACTGTATATAGACCATCTTCATTATAATGCCAACCAATGAGATCTTTCTGAGCTTTTGAAGTGATTTTGATCGTTTATATCTTCTGGACATCAGCATCTGAAACCACTTGCCTCAGCTTTTCCTCATTCCAATGATTTTCATCTATCGTGAAGTATTCACAAACTTTGCACTAGTGTATTGCTTGTGATCTCGGTTGAGGTGGTGAAGGATGGTTAGGAATCCACACTACAAGAAATATCAGTATTAGTAGCACACCGAAAACGCTACCATATCGTTTTCATAGCGTTTTCATGAACCCTTTAACAGTGCAACAATAATAGACTCCCCTATCATAGTGTTTTTATGTGTGCTATGATAAGTAAAGATATTGTAGCGTTTATTCGTAAGCTATAAATTAAAGTTTTATACCACATTAATTGTGCTATGATAATATTTTTCATGGCGTTTTTTAATTCTGTCAAATATTTTATAATGACGTAAATATAACATTATAGTTAAAAATAAATAATTAAAAATTAATTAAATTAATTAAATTAATTAAATTAATTAAATGAATTGATTAAAATTAATTAAATTAATTGATTAAAAACTAATTAGTTAAAATAATGATTAAAATTTAAATCAAAAATTATTTTATAAATGAATAATTAAATTTTATTTATTAATTACAATCTGTTTACAAATAAAATCAGTTTATACAGTAAACCAAAAAGATAATTGAAACACATTAAACAAAAATTTACTAACCAAACCCTAATTAAATCTAAACCTAGTTAACCAAAAATCTAACTAAATCTAAAACCTAAATCTAAGCCACGCCTTTTTTTCTTCCTTTCATGGTCGTCGTCCTCTTGTCGTCTCCATCATCTCCATCACTACAGAGCTCTGACGCCGTCGTACCTCCTCCTCCATCAAGCTCATATTCCAAAACATAACACTCAACCTGAACAACATTTTAAAGCTGGACTTTAAAACACATCGAAAGATCACTGCTTCTCTACACAACTAAAGTCAGAAACATTGGATAAAACAACAAACCATCATGCTCAGCCACCATCACTGTAGAGCAAAATGAACATGTAACTAAGGTTGTGTTAGAGAATGCTCCCAAAAACAACCAGATGGTGTCCCACAAAATCCAGACAGATATAGTTCATTGCTTTGCGGAAGAAGTTATTGAATCTATTATTCAAGAAGTTGGTCATAGTGTATTTTGCTTGTTGGTGGATGAATCTGCAGATGTTTCTGATAAAGAGCAAATGGCAATAGTTTTCCGTTTTGTTGATATACAAGGGATAGTTAAAGAAAGGTTTGTTGGTCTGATTCATGTGAAAGAAATATCTTCTTTATCTCTGAAGAGTGCTGTTGATTCATTGTTTGCTAAACATGGATTGAGTATGAAGAAGTTAAGAGGACAAGGTTATGATGGAGCGAGTAATATGAAGGGTGAATTTAATGGATTGAGAGCTCTAATTTTGAGCAAAAGCAATTATGCATATTATGTCCATTGTTTTGCTCACCAGCTTCAGTTAATTGTCATTGCAGTTGCTCAGAAGCATTTTGAAGTTGGAGATTTCTTTGATAAGATTGATGTCTTGCTAAATGTGGTTGGAGCTTCTTGTAAGAAGAAATATATGGTTCGAGAGGACTACCGAAACAAAGTTGAGGAAAAACTAGGAAAGGGGAAATTAAGACTGGAAAGGGATTGAACCAAGAGGTTTCCTTTCAAAGACAAGGTAAAACTCGTTGGGGTTCTCATTATAAAACATTGATGCGGTTGGTTGATATGTTTGCTTTTATCATTAAAGTACTTGAGTATGTTGAAATTGATGGAAGTGATGGTATCAAAAGACGCCAAGCTAATGGTCTTCTCAAATACTTCCACACTTTTGATTTTGTGTTCTACTTACAGTTGATGTTGCTTCTTCTGGGGATCACAAATAACTTGTCAAAGGCTCTTCAAAGAAAAGATCAGGACATTTTGATGCTATGTCATTTGTGAAATCCACCAAGCAACAATTGTACATAATCAGAGATGATGGGTGGGAATCTTTGATCACTAAAGTTTTTTCCTTTTGTGAGAATTACAAGATTGAGTCTCTGGTTATGGATGATGAATTTGATTCAAAGAATTCAAGGAAAAGAAGCAATATAACCAACTTGCATCATTACAAGGTAGAGTGTTTTTACACTGTATTGGATATGCAAATTCAAGAGTTTAATGACCGTTTTGATGAGGTAAACACAAAATTACTTGCATGCATTGCTTCCTTGAGCCCCGCTAATTCATTTCAAGAGTTTGATCAGTTAAAAGTTATGAGATTGTCTGAGTTCTATCCTGAAGATTTTGGTCATATCGAGCGGATAACTCTTGAGCATCAACTAGGTCTCTATATTGACAAATATTCGGGACGATGAAAGATTTTCTAATTTGAAGGATCTTGGAGATCTTACATATATGATGGTGAAGACAAAGAAACATCTTTCACACCCTCAAGTTTATCGACTTTTGAAGCTAGTTTTGACTTTACATGTTGCCACCGCTACAGTTGAAAGATGTTTTTCAGTGATGAAGATTGTGAAGACTAGCTTGCGGAATCGAATAAGTGATCAGGTTTTGAATAATTGTGTTGTTTGTTTTGTTG
Source organism: Moricandia moricandioides (assembly GCA_905132885.1). NCBI lineage: Eukaryota > Viridiplantae > Streptophyta > Magnoliopsida > Brassicales > Brassicaceae > Moricandia > Moricandia moricandioides. Next base: position 18,009 of record CAJHQQ010004168.1, read on the forward strand.
AAAAAGAATTATTTGAGAAAGTAACAAATGAAGTAGTAGTGAAAAGATTCCAAAGTACGGAATCTCGAAGGATAAATTTGTAAGATAATTTTTTTAGTTGTGAAATTTTTTTTTATTTAAGTGAGTTAGTTATTAAAGGATTTTGTGCCCCCATTTAATAATAGTTCTAGATCCGCCACTGACCATTGTCGACCTCGAGACCAGCACCATCAAGCTTCTTCAGCCTCCTCCACCTTTAACTAAGAACACAAAAGAAAATACACAGAGAAAATCGAGTACATTAGAACAACAAAAAATCAAAATCAAAATCAAAATAACACACACGGACACTCACATGTACACGCACATGCACACACGCGCACACAAACATCACACACACGCACAAGTTTAATCTTTGTCTTTAAAAGAATGACCAATAGGAAAGAAGCATGAGGATAACCACAAGCTTTATTTGTGACCATTTGATTAAAGTCAATCTATGGTCAAATTTAATCAATAAGTGTAAAATTTTTGTTTTATTTAATAGTTATTTAGTACCTGTAATTATATTTTTTGAGTAATTTTGTTTATATAAAAATTAAGTTATTCATTTACATTTATAAAGCTAATGATATAAAATTAACAAAATGATAAAATTTCACTTTTATAAGTAATTTTAAATAAATTAAAACTAATGATTGGTTTGTGTAATTTAGAATCTGAGTGTGTATATAGTCTGGGGTACATATATTTTTGAGGATGTATACTTTATTTTAAATTTATGGTTTAAGGTTTGTAGTGTATAGGGTTTGAAGTATTGTATGTGGTTTGAAGTTAAATTTTGGTGTTTAGGATTTGAAGTATGATATAAGATTTGTAGAGGAAATATATTTTAAATTTATGGTTTAAGGTTTGTAGTGTATAGGGTTTGGACTATTGTATGTGGTTTGAAGTTTAGTTTTGAGGTTTAGGGTTAAGTATGATATAAAAATTTTAAAGAATATATATATATTTTATTTTAAATTTATGGTTTATGGTTTGTAGTGTATGAGGTTTGAAGTGTCCTATGTTGTTTGAGGTTAAGTTTTGGGGTTTAGGGTTTGGAGTTTGATATAAGATTTGTATCCATTGCCAATAAGATAGACTTTTTCCATCTTTATATCTATATCAGACATCATATTCAGTTAATGTCAATGTATATCGAGCTCTGCATCATTGATGACTACACAATAGTGAAAATGTATACATTACTCTTTATTGGTCATGATCATTTTTTTTTCAAATGCGCCATGTATTATAAAAAGCATAGTCTTATTACATATGTCCTACAAAAGCAGCATTAGAAATTACCTCTAAAATAAAAACTGAGTTTTTGTTGATTTAACGATCCAGCTATAAATGAGAACTTTTTCAATAAGTATATATATGCATTTTGCTTTGTACAGAAGCAACCAAAAAAAATAAGAGTAAAGTTGTTACAACAAGAATGTATTCAAAAAGATATGTCAGCAGAGAAGTGGTTCCATGTGCAAGATGAATTTTGATGTCTAACAAGTTGAGAAAAAACTCTGTATCTAACAACAGTAACAGAGGAAATATCAGAGAAAATATTTAACAAGACCACACCAACAATCTAATGCAAAATACAGGTGAAAGCTCTCATTTAACCATGTTGGTACCTCATCAATACCAAGACAGAAAAATACGAGAGGTCTTGCAAGACATTTCCAGGACAACAAAGTAGATTCCCTCCACCTTTGGTCCCGTTTTGTGTATTTGTCAACAGCAACTTCATATTCTCCTAATCTGCACTTTGGCAAAACAAAAACGGCTTGTTATTCTTTCTATAAGATATACATAGCACAAGGAAGGAAGGAATGTCTCTCCTCCCACCTGTCCTGATGTAACTTATGTTTCTGTAAACGTTCAAGGAAGACAACCCAAGACAACTAACTACAAGGAGAACAAACATGATAAGAACATCGGGCAAAAATTTAGCCGGTGTCATGTCAGTATGTGATCCAGACGATGAATAATGAACCGGGTTATCTACAAACAACAGTGAGCTCAAAACATTAAACTTTATAAACGTCATGAATTCTTAGTTAATGAATGAATGATATGAATCTCCTCTACACACGACCATAATCATAAGACATCACAAAACTGTAACAGCCTAGCAAATTAAAAGCCAGAGTTAACGAACTTGTATGTAAGATTCTGGCTTTTAATTTGCTAGGTTGTTACAGTTTTGTGATGTACTATTATTATCATGGCCGTGTGTAGAGGAGATTCATATCATTCATTCATTAACTAAAATACGGACCGGAGATGAAGAAACCGGAGACGACTTGATAATTAAGACGGTGAAAAAGGCAGCCAGAGAAACTTCGGTGTTAGCTGTGATGGTTTCCTTGAGCGTATCCCATACTTCCTCTTATATCATAATTATCCTCTGTAATCGAGAATCTGGAATCAGCTACCTAGAAGAAGAAGAAGGAGAAAGAGGTGAACCTGAATTGCATGTTGGAGAAGAAAAATAATTGATGAGAGGAATTAAAGAAAAAAGAAGAAGAAGAAGAAACTATGATGCCAACTCTCCGTTACATTCTTTGCTTTCTCCACAATGTGTCGAAACACCTCACTCTTCTTACTACCAAATTGTTCTGAAAGTCCTAAATACTTATCCATTCCACCTTCACTGTGTATACCAAGAATGTTCCTCATTCTGGTTCGGACTATTTGTGAAACCTTTGAGCCAAAAGTAATTGAAGATTTAGCAAGGTAAACATCCTGACATAACGTAGTCTCATATACTTGAAGTATCTTCTGTAACTTCGTTTGCTGCCCTTGGATTTGCAAGTGAGAAAAACAATGAGTCATCTGCAAATAGTAGATGGTTAACTGCAGGAGCTTGATTAGAAATCTTCACCCCAAGTAATGTTCTTTCCTCCATTGCTTTATTCATCATGTGTGAAAGAACTTCAGCACAAAGAATAAAGAGATATGCAGATAATGGATCTCCTTGTCTGATCCCTCTTTCTAGTACAATAAATCCTTTGTGTCCCATTGATGATCACCGAGTATGTCACAGATTTGATATAAGTCATTACAATCCTGATCCACTTTCCATCAAAACTCATTTGTTTCATTGTTTCTTCCATAAAATTCCACTGAAGCCGATCATAAGCCTTTGTTATATCAGTCTTTATTGCCATGTAAGATGAAGCTTGCCTCTTATGTACTTTAAGACTATGAGAAACTTTATGAGCAATAATAACATTATATGTAGTCATCCTTCCTAGTGTGAAGGCTGTCTGATTCTCAGTGATGATACCATGTATGTGTTGCTTCAGTCGTTGAACCAATATTTTCGAAATATACTTGGTATGCAACATTAAAAAGAACAATTGGTCGAGTGACATATCGGTTGGTGGATAGACTTTAATAAAACATAGGTTTGTGTGGTTAAGTTAACTATCTAAATATCTCTGATCAAAGAATTTGGTAACCACTTCAATAATATCTGGTTTTAGTTCCTTCCAATATTGGTGGTAGAAGATTGCTGAAAATCCATCTGGACGTGGTGCCTGGTGGGATCCTATATCAAACATAGCAGTTTGGATCTCCTCTGAAGATACAGGTCGTGTCAAATCCAGGTTCATCTCATCAGTAACTCTTCTCTGAAAACCTCTAAACACTTCCGGAAAGGAACTAGACCCATCAGTTGTGTTGGAAAATAATGATTGAAAGTAGTCTTGTGCCACCTTTCCTATTTTTTTTTACCTCGATGAATCACACCAGATCCATCTTGTATTGCAGATAAATGAACCTTGTTACGACGAGCTTATCCATGTCACCAGATCTTAACCACATCACCTTACTCCTTTCCAGAAAATATCTTCCTCCATATACGCTTGGTTAAGATCCTTACGAATATTATTAATGTCTTGAGTAGAAAAGTCATCAGAACTCATAGCTCTATCAAGGTGGCTGTAAATTATGTGAATACTCTCTTCTGCATTATGTCCGTGTGATCTTTTCCATATAGAGATATGTTTTCTACAACGCACAAGCCTTTGAGCAAGAAGAATGTTAGTCATCTGCATCTGACATGTTCCCCTCCATCCTCTATAAATTGAATCGTGAAATCCATTATTTCCACACATACTGTTATCAAACCCAAAAAATTTCTTTAGCTCCTCAAGTTTATCTGTTGGAAAGCATAATAATGGCATGTGATCTGACTCACCAATTTCCAAAAACTCAGTTGTAGATGCATGAAATAGATTAGACCATGCTCCATTAGCCATTGTTCTGTCCAAGAAGTTTTGTATATGATGGTGTCCACGTCTTCTGCCCCAAGAAAATATGCTTCCAATCGCTTTGATGTCCACAAGATCATTATTCCGAACTAGATTCCTGAAATCCTGAAACGAACTATCAGGAGATAAAACTCTACCAATCTTCTCATGATTTCCAAGCAGTTCATTAAAATCTCCTAATAGCATCCAAGGTTCATTTCTTCTGTTAATACCAATGGATCTATTCTTTCCCATGTACGTGATCTCATTGTTGGTTTTGGATGTCCATAGAAGAAAGAAAAGTAAAAAAAAGAAGTTCCACTAATACTGACTTTACAATCTAGGAAATTATGAGAATAATTTAAAATTGAAAGCTGAACAAGCTGATGCTAGAAAATAACTAAGGCACCACTAAGTCCTCGAGGAGGAACTATTACATAATGAAAAAAAAACAACTGAGAACCCACATCACGAATGCAATAATCTTATTGTTGTGTCTCTGAGAGGCACATGATGTCCGAGAGATATTTTTTTTTATCTTTTTAAGGCGTCGAACTTTCGAGTCATTACCTAGACCTCGAAAGTTCCAGCAGGCTGTCCTGATGGTGGCAGAGGTGGTTCAGGTCCCACCGTGCCTCTCACCAAATCAGATGCATCATTCTTCTCTTCAGTATCATCCTTATCACGATCATAATCATCCACATCAGTCTCTCTCAATCTCTTTTTCCTACTGGTACCACTTGATTCTCCAACCTCTCCATTAAAACACTTTGCAACATTACCATTAGCACTCTCTAACCAAGCTTTCCTTTTCAGAATTACTTCACCTCCATTACTGTAATCCCTAAGAGAGTGTGGATTAAACATCTCCTCTGTTGACATCATGTGTATACATGGTCTGCATATCATGTCATCCCAAAGGTCCTCATCATCACTTCCTCCTAAAGCGCAGCCACGTTCCTCTCATACTGCTCTTAAATATGGTCTTCTACGGGCTCCGGTTCTGCATTCCTTGCTTCCTCATTGATTTCTTCAATGATATCCCCTTGATTTGGACTATCCCTTTGTCAACATGCTCATTACCACTATCTTCATCTCCTTCATCAGATGCTTCTCCACCATTATTGATAACATATTCCCCTGTGTCATGAGTAATCATTCCACAGACCTCACAGAAACCCCTCAGACGTTCATAATGAAAGCGTAAGAGGGTATTTACTCCCAGAGAAAACTGAAAATTCCTTTGGAAGCTAATGGGTGTTGAATGTTCTAATTCACACGGACTCTGATAAACTCTAGACGGCCACAAACTTCTTCAATATACTCCTCAGGATTTATTGACCCATTGCATGAGCAATATAGAGAATAACTTCTCTGTTCATGAACTGGAATGGTATGCATCTGATCTGGATCCAAAACGGAATGAAATCGGGAATTGCCATATCCGTCAAAGGGATCCATCTCTGGAGGACCAGCATTCTCTCTACAAACGCTCAAGGACCTCTCTTGATTACAGTCTCCATTGCTTCATTTGAGGGAAATAAAAATTGAAATCTTCTTGCTTCAATGATTCGACCACAGACGATGCCTTTCAAAACCCAATTCCTTAGCATTGTTGCAATGATAGCATGGGATTTTGTCTTCTAGGCATAAAATGACACCCCATAAGTATGAATCGGTTTTTCTCCGCTGCTTGTTGAACCACAACATGTGTCAAATGGAACGGCTTATCTGTAACCCCCAAATCAATATCTTGTAACGTTCGCCCAAGACCATCATCCATTTTCTTCAGGTTGTTAACAAATCTCCAAAAGAAATACATCAATTTTGCTAAAGAAAATTGAGAGAAAATGTGAGGATTGTATTTATAATCAATCTCACTCTTAAATCTCAACATAGTTGTGTCATCATGAGAGATCGTGTGTCACCACAGAGATACTCGACATCGTGGACGAATTTGAAGGAAACAACCCCACTTTGTCAACAAAAACATCTTGAACCACTTTAATCCTGGCGAACAATTGCATAAACCTAACCGTTTCTTTTTCGCGTTACTCATCCTCATAATACTTGCAACCCAATAATTTTATAATTGATTCATTTATATTGGTTTTATTATATTATTTTCTGTATATAAAATATGTTTCATATAAATTGAAGGTGGTTTTAGATATAATTTTACTAAATTTCATTAAATCATATTAAGTGTTCACAAAATATAAAGATAATTTTATTGTGAAAATTAAAACAAACAATATAATGATGATTTATATAAAAAATTAATAATGAATAATTTTAATAGGACCATATATTTACAAAAAAAAATATTAAAAGGTTATTATTTTATTATGTTATTGATTTGTGTCATATTGTGAATCAATCAATCTGAAACCCGAAAAAATTATTAATTTATAGTAGTTTTTAATTTGCGAGTATTAATTTATACAGTTTCTACAATATTAAACTGCTTCAAGAAGGATTAATATTAAACTGCTTCAAGAAGGATTGAATCAAACATTCACATATATAACATACAATCTTCTAAACATATCATTTTCTATGTACAAGAATCTGCTTCAAGAAGGATTGAATCGACGGAAACCAGCTGTCTAACATGTCAGTCTTTGTACCTCTTCTCCATTTATAACGTAGAATAATTCATTTTCCAAAAATCTGCATATATGATTTGCTCTAGTAACAACATAAGACGTACACCCCTACTAAGTAAAGAAGCATAAACAGACTATATTAGAAGCACAGCCAAACTCAAAAACAGCTACATGTGGTTCATAAGCTATGTTCAATACAAATTTTGTATATTATTACCTCCGATTGATTTAGTTAGACATCATAGCATAAAATCTACAACTCAATACAAAAATTTCAACAAGGGAAGAGACAAAAGGAAGGATCTAGATGTAACCTTCTATTTACAAAGCTAATCTTGGTCAACTTATTATGACACCAAACCAAGTGATCCTTGGTCAATTTGGACATGTTCAAGACCCTTGTCACAAGTTTCATGTCCACTTGTGAGAAGAAGTGAAGCACTTGATCTTCTGCTGAATCTTCTTCCTTGTGCTTTTTGAATCTTCTTATGATACATCTCTCACTCTTCAACACATCTTTCAACCGTTTCTCCTTCTGCGATCACATTAACCAAATGGTGTGATAAAACCGGTTAGCAAATCATTTAAAAACTAAAAAAGTTTACTGACAAACTTACATTTTGAAGCGCTGCTTTAACATCTGCGAACATCTCTAGATCATCCGAGTCTTCTTCATGATCTGGCTCTATCTGTGACTTGGTTCTAGATTTATGATCATGAATGGAGCTAGTTAACTTATCAAAACGTACAAACCGCCAGAATAATCGGATGGTTTCCTCCATAATCTCCACAAGTTGTTCACTTTTAATTGCACCGTCATCATTTTCCTCGTAATCTCTTGTTCTTGCCTTTCTCTTGTCCTTGTTTCCATCTTCTGTTAACATCATCAACATTCCAAGAACCGGTTAGAAACTCCTGAACCGGTCTAAGAATATTAAAATTCGGTTTAAGGATTCTTACCTCGAATAACCGGGACTTGAAGGAGATTACGAAGAACACGACGTTTCTTGATGTAATGTTGTACTCTAGGCTCTTCGAAAGGCTCGTTTTCAAGAAACCTCTGAAGCAGAACCTGAAACTGTTGAAACTCTCCTGCGACTTCGTTGTACCGACGAGAACCGTACACATCGGATTCCAGTAATTTAATGGCCTTTTCGTATTGCCAGTGAAGAATTTCCCACGACAAACACATGTGGCCAACGTATACGTTCTCCAATTCTCCATGAGTCTCTTTTCGGAATTGAACCAAAGGTTCGGTTTCCGGTTTCTTTGGTCTCCATAACCGGAGATTAAAAACCGATGAAATTGATGCCTGGGAATGAGAAGATCCAACGGTCGACGGGTTCTTTGATTGAAGAAGCCCTTCAAGAAAAATGACCAAGAATCGTAAGTTAAATTGAGGAACCAAATAAGAAAAGAAAAAACATGTCAAAATTAAATCGTAGAAGCATAGGTTCTCAAAACCAGTTCCTAAATAACAATAGAATTTATAAAGGGCAAATCTCTCAAATAGCCCTTTTTAAAGTTTTTGTCACAAAAATAGCACTTGAAAGAAAAAATGACCAAAATAGACTTTTTTTATTTTGAAAATTTTAATATTTTTAATTTTTTTTAATTTTTAAACCTCAACTCCAAAACCCCCACCCCATAACTCTAAACCCTAAATTTAGATTAGTTAACCAAAATGTATAAATATATATTTACATCCTTTAATAAAGTCTATTTTGGTCATTTTTCTCTTTGGGTGCTATTTTTGGGATAAAAACTTTTTTAGGTCTATTTTGGACTTTATCTCTTTATAAATTCCTTATAAAAAATTACAAATCGATTTATAAATGTTTAAAAATTGATTGATAAAGATCTTTTTATATAATAACACATACAAGAACCATACAAAATATGAAAAAGTATTTTAAAACCTTATAAAAATGGACTTCATAAATCCTTTAAAAACATTTGAAAATCGTATAAAAGCATATTAACCATACAAAACTTTACAATTTGATTTATAAAGTTTTATAAATGCTCTCATAACTCAAAAAAAGTTACAGAATATAAAATTGGCACACATGAAGCATTAAACAAATGATTACTGACCTACTAAAATTTCCAAAATCTAATTTGTTAATAAAAGAAACATATTTGGGAGGTAGTTAGATTGAAAATAAGAGACGTAAGTGAGTGGAGAGTGAGAAAAGGCAAGATTAAAAAAGTTCCAAAAGAGAGCAATGCAATAAAAAAAGAAACATAAAAGCTAACCCAAAAATGACACATTTGGTGAAATAGGCCAATAAAGATTTGCATGTGTGCATTGTCTTAAAAATAAAGAAACAAAAATTGGTTAGACTATGTTTTGAGTTCCCAAAGCGTTATGGTTGAAACATTTGTCACATAGTATCTACTAATCTACATGTGATCTACTTATCTAAGAACTTTAAAAAAAAATGTGAGAACTTCCCAATGAAAATGTTCTAATCAATCAAAATATTGTAGAATGTAAAACTGGGACACAGAAGTCATTCAAAATGCTTACTGACCTAAAAAAAATTCCAAAATCTAATTTTGTTACTAAAAGAACAAAATAGAGAATAATTAGATGAAAAAAAAGAAAGGTGGGTTCCACTAGCAAGACTAAGTTAGTGGAGAGTAATAAGACAATATAGGTAAAGAAGTACCAAAAGAGATCATGCAATAAAGAAGAACCATAAAGGCTAACCCCAAAAAATGACACAATTGGTGAAATGGGCCAATAAAGATTTGCATGTGGTTGCCAAAAAAAAAAGATTTGCATGTGTGCATTGGCTTAACAAATAAAGAAAAACAAATTGGTTAGACTAAAGTTTTCAATTCCCAAAATCTAACTTTATGGTTGAAGCAACATTTATCACATGCTAGCATTTAGAGTATGATCTACCTGTGATCTCTGTATCTAAGAAAGGTAAAGAATATCAAAACGTCTTATACAAACCCGAAAACTGTAAGTGATTAAAGACAATCCATTCACTTTGTCAAAGATCCGTTCTAGTCTCCAACCCAAAACAATAAATAGAATGGACGACTTTAAATTAATCAATAAATAAAGTGCGTTTGTTCACAACTTAAAACAAAACACTGGTAATAAGAGATCACTAACTTCTTCTAAAATGACATATGTACTGTTCCCTAACAATCTTATTCCAAGTAATTAATAAACTAAACCTAAATACAGCTCCCAAGAGAACACTTATTCAAAAACTAGTAAGAAAACCATAAAGACGATTAAATAATGGTTAGCTTTTAGATTTGGTGGAAAACGCGTAATCAATCGCTAATTAGAAAAATAGAATTCTATAAGCCCTATAATGAGTAGGATTTCGTGGGACCTAATGGTTTTATAAAAAAAAATATTCTAACTTATAAAACACTACAAAATAAAATAATGTAGGCCAAGTTATTAGACTAAAAACTCAAAATAAAATTTTTAAAATAAAGAAAAAAGATTGAGAAAACATACCAAGAGCAAAAGACTTCTGAAAGCTCAAGATATCTAGTTTTCTCATTCTTTCTCTGTAGCTTCTATGGAACTTATGAACTTCTCCAATGGTATCAACATGTTTAGACCTCTTCTCTTCTTCGATCCTCCATGGCTTTAACTCCTCCATGATCTTAGGAGAATCATGTTCTTCTTCTTCTTCGAGAATTGTCTGAAGCCCACCAATAGCTTTAACTTTCTTCATCTCCATCTTAAGTTGCTCTATCAAATTTTGATGCTCCCATAAACTCTCAAATCCTTCGTCTTCCTCTTCTTCTTCTTCTGAATCAGAACAAGAACCAGAAGAATTGGCGGTTTTACTGTTTTGCCCTTTCTCCTCCGGTGGTGATGTTTCTCCAAAGTCGGAACTTGATAAGAACCCATCTTCGTTGCTTGAGAATGTTTGACTCGAGTCTACGAAATCAGAATCCGATTCTAGAAAATCTTCCTCTGTTAAGAATCTCATTTTATCTGAAGAAACAGAGTGATCCTTTCTTTTCTCAACCGTGAATGTCACCGCCTTTGGGTTTTCGATAACGTAAGTGAGATTCTCCGCCGGAGATGGCGATTCGTAGTCATTATCCACCGTTGGAATGACCGGAGAAGTAGAAGAAGAGCGTAAACTCTCACCGGAATCTCCGGAGTAATCCTCTGTTTTTTCCCGGTTCTTCAAACAATCTTCAACCCTAAAAGTCACTGACTTTGGCTTTTCGACAACGAAACTGAGATTCTTCACCAGAGACGGAGACTTGTACTTCTTCGCCGCCATGGAAATCTCCGGAGAAGTAGACAAAAAATTGATCTCGCTCTCACCGTAATCCTCTGTTTTTTCTCGGTTCTTTAAACAATCCTCAACCCTAAAAGTCGCCGACTTTGGGTTTTCGACAAAGAGAGTGAGATTATTTGCCGGTGACGGAGACTCATACTTCTTCCCCGTCGCCGGAGAACAAGACAAAGAACTGCTCTCGCTCTCACCGGAATCACTTAACGATCTGTAACCTCCTCTGCTTAACCTCTCGAAAGTTTCCGTCTGAAACTCGAACTTGAAAACCAATTTCGACAGTTCACTGATTTCTTCTTCTTCGATCATCTTCGCTTCTTCTGATCCTTCAAGTTCGAACAAGAACCAAATCTTTGATATGTCGGTTCCAACAATTGAACCTCTTGAAGCACGGTTTTGTTAATATAAAAGAAAATAAATAAAGTGTTTTCTTTTTTCATTTATTTAACGCGTATGAAGTGAACATAGAAATAGAAACTAATAATAAATATAATATCATAAAATGGGAAATTAATTAAAATAATCAAGTACCTGGAGAAAAAGATGAATATTGGTTTGAGCAAAGAGATGATAAGGGTGAAACAAGCATGGTGTGGTGAGATCAAGTTCTGTAAAAAAACAAAAGAGAACTGATCAGAATTTTCTTAAGAGAAGAAATGGGTACCTTTGGTTTACGAGTCATTGTTATGTCGGTCAAAAAAAAGTTTCAATAAAACACTTTATTTCTAGGTTGAAAAACTCATGCAGAAAGTGTAAATTTGCAGAAAAAGAGACTTTTCACCTAGAAACCCAAAAGAAACGTTAGAGAAATCGAAGGATGATGATGCATGAATGAAAGATAGATTTTGAAGTGAGAACTAACAGATGAGAGATTGAAGGGAAAGGAACAAGTGAGCTAATTTTATAATTGTTGGATAGAAAAGAAATCAAAAAGTGTTCTTTGAGCTAATCTTATGGTTGCTTTGAACCATGGATTTCTCCACTCTGTTATTGGATGCCACATACACATCTATTACTACAATAATCACAATATATTTATTTCCACAAAATTTCTTTAATTTCTTTTGTCGTAATTTGGAGTTTTTAGATATGAAACATGCCGTTTGACCTTTTTTTCTCATGGCTTTTTTTTTGTCTTTTTGTACAATTTTATTTAAAAGTTCTGAATCTTATATTACGATTTTGAAAATGAGCTAAGGTTCGAAATATATGGCCCAAAAACATGGAGTGAAAAGGAAAAATGAGAGCACATTTGAAGGACCCATTAGTCATTATTTAAGAGCATGTATATCGGCCTTGCAGCCTAACCTATGGCCCATGATACCACGATGTGAACTAGACTTCACATGATTTCTAAGAATGGAGAAATTTGTTGGATAATTCAAAGTTCATGGAAAGTTAACATATTATGTTTGTGTTTCCAAATCCCACATGTATAAGAAAATTATCTTTTACTATAAATATAGATTTCATAGAGAGGTGTTGCATAAAATCTAAGAGAGAATATCATAAAATTCAATTTTTTTTTTTTGAAATTTTAGTTTTGAGAAGTTTAAAAAGCAATAAAAAAAGTTGTTCTTATAATTTTTTTTGAGAAGTTGATTTAGTGTTTATTACTAGAGTGTTACAAATCTTTTTTTTATTACTGGCATTTTTTAAATGTCCAGCGTGCCCTTGTACTACGTTATAACAAAAAACGTAATTACAAGAATGCCATTACTTTTTCACGCCACGTCAGACGCCACGTCGGAAATCGCTGGCGATTTTTTTCTGAAATCAGCCGTTAAGCGCTAAGGCGGTATTGACGGCTGGGTTATGTTACATAGTGGCTGATTTAAACCTCGCGGCTGACTTATGAGAAATTGACTGACTTGCAAACATAAATCAGCCGTACGTGACGACTGATTTAAAGAAATCTGGCTGATTTATGAGATTATGACTGACTTACGAACACAAGTTACGGCTGATTTATACATGGGTAGGCTGATTTGTCGAACATCTGGCTGAGTTTTTGATAAGACAAGGCTGAGTTATGGTTCTCGGCAGACTGAGTTATGGGAGTTTGTTACGGCTGATTTACGTTAATCAGTCATTAAGAGTTGGATTAAACTTGAAACTCAACCCTGTTATGGCTTACTTATTAGCGAAAAGATTAATTACTAGAATATCATTCACTTCACGACTGGGTTATTTGACGAAGCGGAAAGTTTTCAGCGAAATTACGGCTGGTTTATTTGCAAAAGATTAATTACTAGAATAGTACGACGTTACCGACTGGCTTATATTTGTACTTGATGGCTGATTATGTAGGATTAGTATTGTGTTCGTTTGGTGGCTGACTTAACGATTTTCCATGTCACAATTTCCGATTTTCCATGTCATCAGTTCCGATTTTCCACGTCATAATTAGTGGCTGAAGTTAACGAATAGACGCAGTTTCTTCTTCTTCTTCTTCTTCTTCTTCTTCTTTTCTTCTTCTTCTTTCTTCTTCTTCTTCTTCTTCTTCTTCTTCTCTTCTTCTTCTTCTTCTTCTTCTTCTTTTCTTCTTCTTCTTCTTCTTCTTCTTCTTCTTCTTCTTCTTCTTCTTCTTCTTCTTCTTCTTCTTCTTCTTCTTCTTCTTCTTCTTCTTCTTCTTCTTCTTCTTCTTCTTCATTCTTCTTCTTCTTCTTCTTCTTCTTCTTCTTCTTCTTCTTCTTCTTCTTTCTTCTTCTTCTTCTCTTCTTCTTCTTCTTCTTCTTCTTCTCTTCTTCTTCTTCTTCTTCTTCTTCTTCTTCTCTTCTTCTTTCTTCTTCTTCTTCT
>CAJHQQ010004169.1:0-31952 GCA_905132885.1 Moricandia moricandioides
ATCTCTAAACCAAACATCCGGAGCTTCTCTTTCTTTTGAGTACACCCTTTTACCCGCTGGACAAAAGCAAAGAGAAGATGGAGCAACACAAGCCAGTGATGATTCCGGTCACTTTGAAAGGTGCAAACTACCTCATCTGGTCTAGATTGGCCAAGACAGCCCTTGGAGGAAGGGGTCTATGGGAGCATATCACCTCAGGAGAAGCCCCAAGAGGTTGGATATGTTACCATAAACCTTTTGTAGTGTGTCCCACAGCTCCTTTGCGGTTTCACAGTAGGAGTATGCCTCCATTATGGAGCTATCAAGGGAGCTCTGAAGGATAGACAGCACCATGAGGTCCTCTTGACTCCATTTGGCTTCATCCATCACAACAATCTCCCTTCCATCTTCTCCTTGGCTGGTTTGTTTTGGCGCCTCATTTGAAGTGATATGGGACCATAAACCTCTTCCACCAAGGGCATTCTTGATCAATCTTGACCATAGAAGGTAGTTTACCCCTTTAAGAGTAACTGGAATCACCACTGCCTTGTTTTGCTCCATTTCGAGTAGCTATGGACCAGTGGGTAATAGGATGTATCCAAGAGATTATGAGAAACTAAACCGATAGAATGAAAGAGAATGAAGAGTAGAATAGATTTGCGGAAGAAAAAATAGGTTTAGGAGCTTTTAGGCTCTGATACCATGTAAGTTTTATGAAGAACAAGGTGAAGAACACCAAGAACAGAGGAAAGAGATGAAGTTTAATCCGTTTGAAAAAGAGAGAGAGAGAGAGAATAGGTTTTCTCGAGAGAGAGAGTAGGCAGAGAAAAGAGGAGTTCTGTCTCCTTACTTCATTTAGACACTTAGGGTTTATTAAATAGAACTACATTCAGACATAAGAAACAATAAACAAATGGGAAGAGAGTAGCTCCAAAAAGGTTCGGCCAGAGGAGGTGAGAGTGACATCTCGTCTGCTTCTCTCTCCTTAACCAAACATGTGAGTTTCTCTTGTCCTCTTTTCCCTCTTGTCTCCAACGGCACTCTAGGCCTTATTTAAATTATCCAGAGCTTTAGGAGAGTCTCCAGAATATTCCTTAGACAGATATCTTGCTTGTCTTGCACTCTAAGGTAGGGTTAGGTCTAGAGATCATCCGTACACCTTGTAGTTGACTATACCAGCTCACATGTAGTTGAGGCATGTAGTCAACTATGTCACTTGCCTATATACACAGATGTTCTTCGTCCCTTTGTAGTTGAGGCATGTAGTCAACTATGTCACTTGCCTATATACACAGATGTTCTTCATCCCTTTGTAGTTCTTTATTTCCTCAGGTCAATAAGGTCAAACTGTTTTGAGATCTACCATTTTCGAAAAGAGAAGCTATACTAATCAGAGTATCAAGAATGGGTTGTTGGCTAAGTTGATGAAGCAACAATCAAACCTTGGAGACTGTCTAGCCGCCAGCTTTGACATAGGAACAGTCCAAGGGTCATATCTCAGCAACCACAAGGACTTAACCATCAAACTCGACTGCCATGGAAACTTAACTCATCAGGGTCTCACGTCGATTTGGAATCAAGTCAAAACCTTCTCAGATGAAAGAGTTATGGGTTCTAAAAATCGGGTGATCCTGTATTGGCTATCTTTGAACTTTTCTGAGTTTAAAACATCTCAATCCTATATATGGCGACCAGGTGAGCATGCTAAGGTAAGTGATCATGTTTTCAAGAGTTCTTTTATCAATTACACAGATATGATGCACTTGTTTTTGTCAAAAGAGCCATGTGCAGATTATGATGAAGCTTGGAAGCATACAAGAAGAAAGAACAAGCATGTGGAAGACAAGCGGTTCAAGCCACCTGATTTGGATCAGGATAAGCACCAGGACGTCACTAGCTTCATCCTCATCAAAGAAGCACCACCAGAAGCAGCACACAAGCCAAAACCGAGCAAAAACCAATTTGGGATAAGATTATTACTCTTTGATAAACTTTCATGTGCTAACTTGCTTTGTTTCAACATGTCAGGTTTAAGTAATGAATCAGGAACTAAATGGATTAGTGCCTTCTACATATCCAAACCAGTCAGCAACAATGCCTATCAAAGAGGCTTGCAAGGTAAGTGTAATCTGATTTTAAACTTCAATGTTACTGACTTGGTCCCCTCTATTGTAGGTAAAACCGATTTGAGGACAAATCTTTTTGAAGAGGGAGGGGATGATGTGATCCTGGAAAGCACCAAAGAATGGAAGCATGAACCTGAACATGAAGAGCTTGAGGATGCAACATTTAAGAGTGCATTGGATGTGATCAAGGACCGGATCACTAAGGAGAACAAGGAGAGTCTAGATGAACCACAAGAAGCCACATTGCACCAACAACTTGGTGATGATGCTCTAGCCATTCCTGAAGGTCCCATGACTCGTTCCAGAGTCAAGAAGCTTAAAGAGAATGTTGTTGGATTACTCACTTCACATCCACAACAAGAAGGTCTTGGACAAGGTTTGATCTGAGATGTCTTGATCACCATTCAAGCCATCTCTACATCAAGCTGAGTTAGTGTCTAGGCAAGACATGGGGTGCGTGCTCTTTTCCTTGCTTTTGGTTTTGTCCCACGAGGTTTTCCAGGAGGGAGGTTTTTAACGAGGCCACAACTTGTCTACACATCACCTAAGTGCTAGTCTCGGTCCAAGACTACATGAAGTTCCATTTTTATTTCATTCTAAACTTATGTTAAACTTAGACTATAGTTTTCTTTCTTTCCTTTTTTGGTTTATGGTCGAAACCCTAGAGAGTATGTTCTCTGGTTTTCTATTTAAAGGGTTCTCTACACCCTCTTGTAATCATCCAATCTTTTCTATACAAGTTACATTCATCTTTGCGGCTCTCTCTCTCTCTAAAAGAAGTGTGCCGAGTCTGGTGTGTCATATCCAGAGCCTAAGGGTGTCTAGTTTGGTGTGTAATATCCAAACCATTCATCTAGGAGTATCAAGAGATCATCCATCCCTCTTGTGTCACCATCCAATCCACACGCCTTGAAGGACTTGAGTCTTTTGATTCGTTCTTGCAAGGATTATCCATTCCCATCAACCAAAGAGCATCCTAGGGACGCATCAGACTTGAAGTTCATCATTATGTAGAAATGGAGGAACTTCTGCACAAGGCCATTATGTTTGAACAACAGCTAAAACGAAGGAGTTACAAGTCTAGCTATGGAACCAGCAAGCCACACTACCAAAAGGACGAAAAGACCAGGGATTCCAAACCATTCTCCAAGCCTAAAGTAGAAGAACAGAGTACAAAAGGAAAGGAGGTAGCCACTGCAGCTAAAACCCGAGATATACAGTGTTACAAATGTAAGGGCTATGGACACTATGCCAGCAGCTGCTCTAATAAAAGAATGATATTCATTAGAGAGAATGGAGAAATTGAATCAGAAGAAGAGGAACAATGTGAGTCTGAAGAAGAAAGAGTGGAGATGCCAGCCCGTGGAGAGCTACTTGTTACAAGAAGAACATTGAATCTACAAACCAAGACTGTTGGAAATGAGCAAAGAGAGAATCTGTTTCATACTCGCTGTATGGTTCAAGGAAAGGTATGCCGTTTGGTTATAGATGGAGGAAGCTGTACCAATGCTGCTACTGAAACCATGGTAAAGAAACTTGGTTTGAAGATCATGAAAAGACCAACCTCTTACAAGTTACAATGGCTTAATGATGAGGGAGAGATGGAGGTGAAACACCAAGTGAAGATACCATTGTCCATGGGAAATATGAGGATGAGATACTCTTGATGAATCTAGGCCCATTTTTCTATCCTAATTTCGTGCAAGAATAAACCAGGAGCCTTTTCTTATTTTCAAGTTTGAACTTAGTCTTTGTTTTAATTGTTCTGTGTGTTTCCAAGAAGATGTGCATGTACAGTCTTCTTCTCTTTATATTCTGGTCGAAATCTCTGAATAAAACATCAAACTCTTTTCTAAAAACCCAAGTATTCTTTGAATCATGTTTGATCAAAGCTTGTCTAATGTATTTCCAATTCTTCCTTACATTGCGAGCAAAAACCGATAGTCTGAGAGCCATTCCGCATCTCTTAGAAGTATCAACTCAATCTATTACTTGTTTTCATTCTCACAATCGTTGGAGAGCATTCAGGGACGTGATCCTCTCTCCCAGGATCTTATCACTATTGCTACTGCTAGCTTCATTCCCACAATTCTAGTTCTGCAACTTTTAGACTTTTCGTATTCTATGATCGAATCTGTTCTAAAGATTAAATCTTGTTAGAAACGTGTTTATTAGGGTCTAATCTACCTAGAACAAGTGCTGAACTTATTAAATAACTGAACTTGAATCACGAAATTGCAGAGAAAAGAATTAAGGGTCTTATAGAAATTTGGATCTGATCTTGTTTCCTAGGTTCATTTCCATTGTTTTCTGTTTCTGTGAACATCTTTACTGGTTCAGTATTTGGAACTTTGTCAGGAACCATGGGGGAAGAAGACAATAGGAACAATGGAATGGATAAACTTCTGTTGGAAGCCTTAACTGCACAGATGTCTGCTTTAATGGATCAGAAACTAGAAAACTTCAGAGTTGAGGTTGTCCACTCAAAACGTGAGAGATCTAGGAGGAGTCCAAACCAGTCTACCTCAGAAAGCTATTATAGCCATTCCAACAGAGCCAATGGCACTAGAAGAAGGAGGCGTGAGAGGGAAGAAAGGCCCCAAAACAGTGATCCTCTAGGAGGGTTGAAACTGAAGATTCGAGAGTTTAAAGGCACTGCTGATCCAGAAGAATATCTGAAATGGGAAAAGAAGATTGAACTTGTGTTCAATTGCAGAGATTACACTCAAGAATATAAACTCAAGCTTGCTCGTACTGAGTTCAAAGAGTATGCTTTGAGTTGGTGGGATAATCTCGTTACAGAAAGAAGAAGGGCAGGAGATTTCCCTATAGAAACCTGGAATCAGATGAAGGTGATCATGAGGAAAAGATTTGTACCAAGCCATTATCACAGAGAACTACATTTCAAGCTCAGAACACTGTCTCAAGGGAGTAGATCAGTTGAGGAATAATACAAAAAAATGGAGACTCTTATGCTGAGAGCTGATATAAAAGAAGACAGAGAGGCAACCATGGCCAGGTTCATGGGAGGATTAAACCGAGACATCATGGACAGACTTGAAGTTCATCATTATGTAGAAATGGAGGAACTTCTGCACAAGGCCATTATGTTTGAACCACAACTAAAACGAAGGAGTTACAAGTCTAGCTATGGAGCCAGCAAGCCACACTACCAAAAGGACGAAAAGACCAGAGAATCCAAACCATTCTCCAGGCCTAAAGTGGAAGAACAGAGTATTAAAGGAAAGGATGTATCCACTGCAGCTAAAACCCGAGACATACAGTGTTACAAGTGTAAAGGCTATGGACACTATGCCAGCAGCTGCTCCAACAAAAGAATGATATTCATTAGAGAGAATGGAGAAATTGAATCAGAAGAAGAGGAACAATGTGAGTCTGAAGAAGAAAGAGTGGAGATGCCAGCCCGTGGAGAGCTACTTGTTACAAGAAGAACATTGAATCTACAAACCAAGACTGTTGGAAATGAGCAAAGAGAGAATCTGTTTCATACTCGCTGTATGGTTCAAGGAAAGGTATGCAGTTTGGTTATAGATGGAGGAAGCTGTACCAATGCTGCTAGTGAAACCATGGTAGAGAAACTTGGTTTGAAGATCATGAAAAGACCAACCGCTTACAAGTTACAATGGCTTAACGATGAGGGAGAGCTGGAGGTGAAACACCAAGTGAAGATACCATTGTCCATTGGAAAATATGAAGATGAGATACTCTGTGATGTATTACCAATGGATGCTGGACACATACTGCTTGGAAGACCTTGGCAATCTGACAGAAGAACCATTCATGATGGATTCACAAATAGATACTCGTTCGAATTCAATGGAAAGAAGACTGTTTTGGTTCCTTTGACACCACAGGAAGTCCATCTCGATCAGATAGCCTTGAAGAAAAATAAAGCTTCCACAGAATCAAAAACCAAGCAGCCTGCCAATCTGTTACTTCAACCAAAGGGAAGTACTTTACCTCATTTGCTGTTTGTTTTTAAAGAATGTTTAAACATAACCAGTCCAGTGCAGGATCTTCCTAGCAAAATACAGATGCTTTTGCAGGAGTTCATAGACGTATTCCCAGAAGAAGCTCCACAAGGATTGCCACCTATCAGAGGAATAGAGCATCAAATTGACTTCATTCCAGGAGCATCATTGCCAAACAAACCAGCCTATAGAACCAATCCTGTAGAGACCAAGGAACTACAACAACAAGTCACTGAGCTTATGGAAAAAGGACATATTCGTGAGAGTATGAGCCCATGTGCAGTTCCAGTCTTGCTCGTGCCAAAGAAAGATGGAAGTTGGAGAATGTGTGTCGATTGCAGAGCCATCAATAATATCACTGTAAAGTATCGACATCCCATTCCTAGACTAGATGACATGCTTGATGAATTGCATGGCTCAAATATCTTTTCTAAAGTTGATTTAAAAAGTGGGTATCACCAGATTAGGATGAAAGAGGGTGATGAGTGGAAAACTGCCTTTAAAACGAAACAAGGGTTATATGAATGGTTGGTAATGCCATTTGGGTTAACTAATGCACCTAGCACTTTCATGAGATTGATGAACCATGTTCTAAGAGCATTTATAGGACATTTTGTGGTGGTTTACTTTGATGATATCCTGATTTACAGTAAGAACTTGGATGAGCATGTTGAACATCTTAGAAAAGTTTTAGGAGTGCTTAGGACAGAATCCTTGTTTGCTAATTTAAAGAAATGTACCTTTGGAGCAGATAACCTTGTCTTTTTAGGTTTTGTTGTGAGTGCAGATGGTATCCAGGTTGATGAAGACAAGATCAAAGCTATCAAGGACTGGCCAAGTCCCAAAACAGTTGGAGAAGTAAGAAGTTTTCATGGGTTAGCCGGATTCTACCGAAGATTTGTCAAAGACTTTAGTACCTTGGCTGCACCACTCACTGAAGTAATCAAGAAAAACGTGGGATTTAAGTGGGAACAAGCACAGGAAGAAGCATTTCAAGCCTTGAAAGAGAAACTTACGAACTCACCAGTTCTTTCTCTCCCTGACTTTTCTAAAACATTTGAAATAGAATGTGATGCATCTGGTGTTGGTGTAGGTGCTGTGCTTATGCAGGAGAAGAAACCTATAGCTTTCTTTAGTGAGAAGCTGGGAGGAGCTACTCTCAACTATCCAACGTATGACAAAGAACTCTATGCGCTTGTCAGGGCCTTACAAACATGGCAACACTATCTCTGGCCTAAGGAGTTTGTCATCCACACAGACCATGAGTCTCTCAAGTATCTCAAGGGACAACAAAAACTAAACAAGAGACATGCTAGGTGAATTGAATTCATCGAAACCTTTCCCTATGTGATCAAGTACAAGAAAGATAAGGAAAACATAGTTCCTGATGCACTATCTAGAAGGTATGTCCTCTTGTCAACTCTTGAAACCAAGTTACTTGGATTTGAACAAATCAAAAATCTATACACCACTGATTCTGATTTTAAGGAGATATATGCTTCTTGTGAAAAGTTTGGACGTGGTAAGTACTTTAAGAGTGATGGTTTTCTCTTCTTTGAAAATAGACTATGTGTGCCTAACTCCTCTTTGAGAGATCTGTTTGTCAAAGAAGCTCATGCAGGTGGACTTATGGGACATTTTGGCGTGTCTAAGACAATGAAAGTAATGCAAGAACATTTCTTCTGGCCACACATGAGAAGAGATGTTGAGAAAACTTGTGAACGATGTGTAACTTGCAAACAGGCTAAGTCCAAAATCCAAAACCACGGTCTGTATACTCCTTTACCAATTCCTTTGCATCCATGGCATGACATTTCAATGGATTTCGTTGTTGGATTACCTAGAACTAAGACTGGAAAAGATTCTGTGTTTGTTGTAGTTGATAGGTTTTCTAAAATGGCTCATTTCATTCCATGCCATAAGACTGATGATGCTGTGAATGTTGCTAGTTTGTTCTTTAAGGAGATTGTTAGACTTCATGGCATGCCTAGGACAATTGTTTCTGATAGAGATACCAAGTTTCTTAGCTTCTTTTGGAAAACTTTGTGGTCTAAGCTAGGGACTAAACTGTGTTTCTCTACTACTTGTCATCCACAGTCTGATGGACAAACTGAAGTTGTCAATAGAACATTGTCTACCTTGTTGCGTGTATTGATTAAAAAGAACCTTAGAACTTGGGAAGAATGTTTGCCACATGTAGAATTTGCTTATAACCATGCTAAACATTCTGCATCTAAATTCTCTCCATTTGAAATCGTCTATGGTTTCAATCCTTTATCACCTTTGGATCTAATGCCTTTACCTTTAAGTGAAAGAGTTAGCTTGGATGGACAAAAGAAAGCTGAACTTGTTAAGCAGATACATGAGAAGGCACGGATCAATATAGAGAACAAGACCAAACTCTATGCCAAGCAAGCTAACAAAGGAAGAAAGGAAATGATCTTTGAAGAAGGAGATCTAGTTTGGATACACCTGAGAAAGGACAGATTTCCTAATGAAAGAAAATCCAAACTCATGCCTAGATTAGATGGTCCTTTCAAAGTTATTAGGAAGATCAACAACAACGCCTATCAACTGGATCTTCAAGATGAAACGGATTTGAGGTCAAATCCTTCTCAAGTGGGAGAGGATGATGTGATCTTAGAAAGCAATGGAACTAAGGAGATGGAACAGCTTGGACCAGAGCTAAAAGAATTCCAAGATGGAGCTAAAGAACAGCTTGAACCTGAGGATACAAAGGACAAGGATCTAAATGTACCCGTTGGTCCAATGACTAGATCTAAACAAGCAAAATTCCAGCAAGCTCTTCATCAACTTTTACACACTATTCAGGGCAGTCTAGAGTGTGCTTATCCAACCACTCTGGTTGTGATTCAAGCCACCTAAGACATTCATCAAGAGAGGTGTTGTGACTTGCACTCTTTTCCTTGTTTTGGGTTTATCCCATTGGGTTTTCCAAACAAGGTTTTTAATGAGGCTTGGACACAACACTTATACAAAAGCCTCTTGATGAATCTAAGCCCATTTTCTATCCTTAATTTCGTGCAAGAATACACCAAGAGTCTTTTCTTATTTTCAAGTTTGAACTTAGTCTTTCTTTTAATTGTTTTGTGTGTTTCCAAGAAGTTGTGCATATACAGTCTTCTTCTCTTTATATTTTGGTCGAAATCTCTGAATAAAACATCAAACTATTTTCTAAAAACCCAAGTTTTCTCTGAATCCTGTTTGATCAAAGCTTGTCTAGCGTATTTCGGATTCTTCCTTACATTGCGAGCAAAAACCGAGAGTCTGAGAGCCATTTCGCATCTCTTAGAAGTATCAACTCAATCCATTACTTGTTTTCATTCTCACAATCGTTGGAGAGCATTCAGGGACGTGATCCTCTCTCCCAGGATCTTATCACTATTGCTACTGCTAGCTTCATTCCCACAATTCTAGTTCTGCAACTTTTAGACTTTTCGTATTCTATGATCGAATCTGTTCTAAAGATTAAATCTTGTTAGAAACGTGTTTATTAGGGTCTAATCTACCTAGAACAAGTGCTGAACTTATTAAATAACTGAACTTGAATCACGAAATTGCAGAGAAAAGAATTAAGGGTCTTATAGAAATTTGGATCTGATCTTGTTTCCTAGGTTCATTTCCATTGTTTTCTGTTTCTGTGAACATCTTTACTGGTTCAGTATTTGGAACTTTGTCAGGAACCATGGGGGAAGAAGACAATAGGAACAATGGAATGGATAAACTTCTGTTGGAAGCCTTAACTGCACAGATGTCTGCTTTAATGGATCAGAAACTAGAAAACTTCAGAGTTGAGGTTGTCCATTCAAAACGTGAGAGATCTAGGAGGAGTCCAAACCAGTCTACCTCAGAAAGCTATTATAGCCATTCCAACAGAGCCAATGGCACTAGAAGAAGGAGGCGTGAGAGGGAAGAAAGGCCCCAAAACAGTGATCCTCTAGGAGGGTTGAAACTGAAGATTCGAGAGTTTAAAGGCACTGCTGATCCAGAAGAATATCTGAAATGGGAAAAGAAGATTGAACTTGTGTTCAATTGCAGAGATTACACTCAAGAATATAAACTCAAGCTTGCTCGTACTGAGTTCAAAGAGTATGCTTTGAGTTGGTGGGATAATCTCGTTACAGAAAGAAGAAGGGCAGGAGATTTCCCTATAGAAACCTGGAATCAGATGAAGGTGATCATGAGGAAAAGATTTGTACCAAGCCATTATCACAGAGAACTACATTTCAAGCTCAGAACACTGTCTCAAGGGAGTAGATCAGTTGAGGAATAATACAAAAAAATGGAGACTCTTATGCTGAGAGCTGATATAAAAGAAGACAGAGAGGCAACCATGGCCAGGTTCATGGGAGGATTAAACCGAGACATCATGGACAGACTTGAAGTTCATCATTATGTAGAAATGGAGGAACTTCTGCACAAGGCCATTATGTTTGAACCACAACTAAAACGAAGGAGTTACAAGTCTAGCTATGGAGCCAGCAAGCCACACTACCAAAAGGACGAAAAGACCAGAGAATCCAAACCATTCTCCAGGCCTAAAGTGGAAGAACAGAGTATTAAAGGAAAGGATGTATCCACTGCAGCTAAAACCCGAGACATACAGTGTTACAAGTGTAAAGGCTATGGACACTATGCCAGCAGCTGCTCCAACAAAAGAATGATATTCATTAGAGAGAATGGAGAAATTGAATCAGAAGAAGAGGAACAATGTGAGTCTGAAGAAGAAAGAGTGGAGATGCCAGCCCGTGGAGAGCTACTTGTTACAAGAAGAACATTGAATCTACAAACCAAGACTGTTGGAAATGAGCAAAGAGAGAATCTGTTTCATACTCGCTGTATGGTTCAAGGAAAGGTATGCCGTTTGGTTATAGATGGAGGAAGCTGTACCAATGCTGCTACTGAAACCATGGTAAAGAAACTTGGTTTGAAGATCATGAAAAGACCAACCTCTTACAAGTTACAATGGCTTAATGATGAGGGAGAGATGGAGGTGAAACACCAAGTGAAGATACCATTGTCCATGGGAAATATGAGGATGAGATACTCTTGATGAATCTAGGCCCATTTTTCTATCCTAATTTCGTGCAAGAATAAACCAGGAGCCTTTTCTTATTTTCAAGTTTGAACTTAGTCTTTGTTTTAATTGTTCTGTGTGTTTCCAAGAAGATGTGCATGTACAGTCTTCTTCTCTTTATATTCTGGTCGAAATCTCTGAATAAAACATCAAACTCTTTTCTAAAAACCCAAGTATTCTTTGAATCATGTTTGATCAAAGCTTGTCTAATGTATTTCCAATTCTTCCTTACATTGCGAGCAAAAACCGATAGTCTGAGAGCCATTCCGCATCTCTTAGAAGTATCAACTCAATCTATTACTTGTTTTCATTCTCACAATCGTTGGAGAGCATTCAGGGACGTGATCCTCTCACCCAGGATCTTATCACTATTACTACTGCTAGCTTCATTCCCACAATTACTATAACCTTCTCCATGTTGAAACCAAATATAGTAATGTGGCGTGAAACCTCTATTTACTAAATGTTTCCAAACATTTTTCGAGTACTTAATTTTGAATTGTTGCATTTCCAACAAGGACGGAACATCTTACCGCTTTCTTGCGTGAGCGGTGTAGAATCTGCTTGATGCATAAATGTCTCCAGCCCTTCGAGATATTCTTTCGCCACTCTCCCGTTACCATCTCTGTGTGTATATATTCACTTCCACAACTCGAAAATATTTCCATCTCTGGACATTTTTTTCTTTCACGTTTTCAATTTTTTCTCTCTTTTACGTTTTCAATTTTTTTTGGGTATCTTTCATTTGAAACTCAAACAACATATTTATAGGAAAATTTTGGAATTGGTAGATGACATTTTACCTCGAATTTATGAGGAAAGTTGGTAGGTATACACCCAAAACAAACACGTTTACAACTAAAAAGCAGTAGGCCTCGTTGTTTCCTTTGTAGATGGTTTCCTCGTAAAGTCCATGTAAAATTAGCGAGAAATTTACGAGGAAATTCACTATGCCACGCAATATCCTCACTACGTAACGTCGATTTTATGAGGAAACATGTTTCTCATTTATCCATAAGGATTGTACGAGTTTCGGGACTTTCCTCGTAAAAGACACCTAATTTTACGAGGTCCCTTTTTCCTCGTTAAATTTCGTAGTTAATAAATTGTTTTCTTGTAGTGATATATATATCATGAAGACGCACACATGTTTTACCATCATCAGGAAAGGGAGTGTTGCATAAGAACTCAAAAGAAATGGCATACTCACCTTCTGAGTAGAAGACAACGCAGAGACACGGGAGCTCAGCCACTCATCTTCCCTAGTCATCTTCAAGACAACATGGTCTCACTTCAAGAGGCAGGACCAGAACGCTTCATGGAGTTAGTCTATAAACTCAGCCGAATGCTCTCTCTTGGAAGATGTATGTACCCCTGCAGGTGTTGGAGAATCCCTCGAAGATCTTTGAGCTAAATAAGGTCTCTGATAACGCCTATCCAAAGAACGGTGATTGGCCTCCGTAGCAACCTTTGTCGCCAAATACTCTAGCAAAGAGCCCTTGGAAGCCGCACAAGGTGGGGATATCGTCAAAGGAGGTGGAGGTGGCATCAAAAATGTGTCCGCCACAGCAGGCTTACAAACCTTAATGTTTCCAGAAATATCCTAAGGAGCCCCGAGAGACGCAGCCTCCACCAAATAACTAGGCCCATCCACCTCAAAAGGAGAAGAAACACCACTAACCACCTTGAGAATGACCTCTTGAGCTGTCACACGATCTCTGAGCCGCTGCATCCCGAGTGACCTTATGCATCCCAAGTAATCTTAGCCTTTTAGGCAAGGTTGGGAATAGTAACGTCCACACACACCATGACGAGATAGCAACTAAAACCAAATGAAAAAAATACTCATAAGATCGGAAGCACATGCAGGAGGCACGCAAAAAGGAAGAGAAACTCACTGAAGGCAATACAAAATACGAAGACTTTACTGGATCGAATTACAAAAAGAAAACACACGATAAGCAAAAAAATCAACACAAGGATAGCTGGCCGCATTACAAAAAAGAACCTAAACATCATATTTTCAAGGCGATAAACCTCGACAGGAACAAAAATTTTAATAATCATGCAGAATATCAAAGAAGGGACTACAAAAGCAGGATTTAAAGCAAAAGAAGAAGTAGGGTCGAACCAAAGATACCGAATGAAATTTGACAAAAGCAGTATCTCACAGTGGAGAGGAAAATGGGAGAATAAACCTTTCAGTTTTTTCTAAGAAGGTGCAAGTGTGAGAAAAAAAAAAGACAAGCAGTTTATATTCCAAAGAGAAAAAATCAAATCCCTTTATTTACATCAATCAAATCTCGCAACTAATTCGATGAATTGAAATCACAAATCGGAGCTTGAAAAAACATACACCACCGTAGTCAGAATCAACACTTGAACTGTCCGATGAATTGAGATACGTTGGACCCTAGAAGGGGCTATTATTGGAGGTGGATTTTACCCCATTCCTTAGCTGGTCCGAGAACCTGGTCTAGTACCGCTAAATCATGAAAGAAGACATGTGGTGATTGCAAGGTTGGTAAACATGAATTTCAAGCCATCGAAAAACGCACCGCTGGAATGAGACCCACGGGCCAGGAGATCACGAGTGAGAGGCCCATTACCCGTGGGCAGTTGGGGTGTTACAAGTGGTACCAGAGCTAGGTAGCCACCTCGGCTTTAACCCGAGAGGCGTCTTGAGACATGTTGAGGTATGCAGCGGGGGCGTTGCGCTATGTGAGTGGGAGTGAATTATAACATCCCGATTTCTGGTATATGTGGAAAGGCTTAAGAGAATTGATTTGGATATTTATTTCCCCAAAAGTGCGCTTATGTTTTTCAGCACATATCCGTTTAGAACTCTAGGGTTAAATGTTCTTATGTTGGAGTAGTTGAAGGATGGGTGACCTACCGGAAAGTTATTTGCGGTATCGTGTGAGTGATGCCAGAGCAAGGGGAAATATCATGTGGTGATGGCATAGTTAGTAAACATGAAATTTTGAGCCTTCGAAAATTAATGCAGCGCCCATCACATGGAATGGGGCTCACAAGCCGGGAAAACGGGTGTGAGAGGCTCATTTGACGTGTGCATTTGAGGCGTTACAAATATTTTTTCATATATTTTTTCTTATACACGTTATCGAAACCCTAAGAATAAATTTTGAGTGGATTTTGAGATCTAAGGGTAGTTCCAACGCAACTTTTAAAAGAAATATCTCATCCATTAAAATATTAGAACAAATATACAAAGAAAGAGACGAAAGTACTTGTATCTCTGAACCACAGAGAACCTCGCTATATACTCCAAATCCACACGGCTATCTATCATTAGTTACTTTTTTCAAAAGGCATTTAAAATTTATTATTTAACTTAATTCTGTAAAATATAATGATTTTATTATTACTAAGAACTTGAAAAAGAGGTTTTGACCGCTGGAGGTGCTCTAATAGCAATGATGCTCAGATGTACGTTACTTATTTGGTAGAGCCATCGTACCGTATTCATGCCACCCTCAACTTACTGTATATTAAATTAAACAAGTTGCGATTGATGAAGCAACCATATTGTAGCTATCACGAATTGTCGCATATAGAAAGAAGGGGTGAGGGGGCTTTCATGCTCATCTGTATGATGTGGCAAGTACGTAGAGATGTGAAACTCCTACCATATGTATTCATTTTCATAATGTGAGGTGGTCATATTTTTCTCCTATGTATATAAAATTAGATTGAACTATTTGCAAGTCTTGTTCAAAATCTTACAGTAATAAAAGATGGATATCCTCCACTATAAAGCTATCAACGTCACTTAATAAATTTAATCAATAATAAAACATTATTTTGTCATGTCATATAAGCTTTTGTCGATTAGATTTTAAATTTATTCACTAGATTTTGACCCGCGCTTTAAAAGCGCGGAATTTATTTTCTTGCAAAATTCTAAAAAAATTGTTAATTTTAAAATTATTTGTTTTTATATAAGATAGTGTGATAAATTTAAAATTTGTTGATTGTTTACGTTTGAAGAATAATCATAGATGTTATATATTCTATAAAAAGTTTTATATTTATATTTATAGAGATTATGTTTAAGAAATTATTTTTTTAGAAAATATTGTACTTATTTTAATATTATTCTAGATTATTATATTTACAATTATACTACCAAAGATATTTCTCATTTCATATTTTAATATTATTCATTTCACATTTTTATTTAAATGATATTTTCTATTTTTTAGATACGTAGATGCATATATATTTTCCAACCATTGAAAAAACAAAACTATAAAAATTTGAAAAATGAAACTTTAATTACAATTTTGTTATTCCTTAGAATCTATACTAATATTTGCAAATTAACTTTTTAGCTTCTAAGCTCTCACGTTAAAATTTAGAGTAATACCCATAATGAAGTTATATATAATTTATTATAATTAAAAACAAATTTTATATTAATAGTAGATTATGTGCTATAATAGATATTTGATTAGTAATATGATAAAAAAATTAAAATAAAAATATTGTATATAATTATTATATATTATTTTTTATCTGGAAATAATATTTTATATTATATAAAATTAAATATAAATAATTTATAATTAAATATTAATCAATCAAAAAAATTCTATAAAATATTTTCAAAAATATTTCTAATATGTGAGTGCTTTTAAAGTTTTAACACAATAATAAACATATGCATGTTGACAAAAAAAAACATATATTTGATGAAAATTTTATCATATATAAATATTTTGATGTTGGATTTAAACCTTTTTGAAAACATATATAATAATTTATTATACTGTTTTTTGAATTAATAAGATATAAGCTAATAATTATTCGTAAGAATATTAAGTCTGTATGTGCGGGCAAAATACCTAGTTAGGAAAATATATTATAAAAAAAGAGACATCACTTAATTTGTATTACAAAAATAAGTGATATTTGTTTAAATTATTTATTACCGGGCGAAATTAATTATATGTATCTGATTAACCAAAAATAAATTTTAATAGTTAATTAAAATTTATTGTTTTGTTTTGATTTGTAAAGAAAATTGTTTGGCATTAAAAACAAACATATTTGTTACCATAAATATAGTGATATCTCCTTTATTTTTTCACCCACAAGCTCACCTTCCTTTATCACATAAAACCTCACTCTCACACCCGTGTAAAGTTATAATATAAGAGTTAGATGAGACTTGTGATTGGTCGAGAGAGTTAATCATAAAAAATGTTGATTCCAATTGGTTGACTAAATTATAATATATATTAAGCAACGAATATTTCATATTCCAGCAGAATATGAAAGATTTAATTATTAGTATGTTAGACTTGTTTTGCTTTTGTAATATCCCTTAAATAAAGGAGAAAATATAATATTTATGGAAAAGGTTTAAGTTTCTAAATGGTACATTAGATGTGTTTAATTTTTGGTCAAAATTAATTTAAAAATTCTAAATAAGGGAATGACTTTCCCTTGTAAATAACTACAAAATGGAAGGGCTAAATTTTAGTAGGATCCTGCTTTAGTAGTATAGATTTTCATAATGTGAGGTGGTCATATTTTTCTCCTATATATATAAAATTAGATTGACTAGTGTCCAATATATTAGTCGAACTATTTGCAAGTCTTGTTCAAAATCTTACAGTAATAAAAGTTGGATATCCTCCACTATAAAGCTATCAACGTCACTTAATAAATTCAATCAATAAAAAAACATTATTTTGCCACGTCATATAAGCTTTTTTCGATTAGATTTTAAATGTATTCATTTTCATAACGTGAGGTGGTCATATTTTTCTCCTATGTATATAAAATTAGATTGACTACTGTCCAATATATTAGTCGAACTATTTGCAAGTCTTGTTCAAAATCTTACAGTAATAAAAGTTGGATATCCTCCACTTTAAAGCTATCAACGTCACTTAATAAATTCAACCAATAAAAAAGATTATTTTGCCATGTCATATAAGCTTTTGTCGATTAGATTTTAAACGAACCATT
Source organism: Moricandia moricandioides (assembly GCA_905132885.1). NCBI lineage: Eukaryota > Viridiplantae > Streptophyta > Magnoliopsida > Brassicales > Brassicaceae > Moricandia > Moricandia moricandioides. Next base: position 17,196 of record CAJHQQ010004169.1, read on the forward strand.
CTTGTGGGCTCATTATAAATGCACCTGTCCAACCATGATCTTCTTAGACGTTAACAATGTCGACGATTGACTATGGACATTCCACTCCTTATAAATCATTGTTACTTCTCTGATATAATCACAAGCCACTCTCGATCATTTACTTATGTTCTTGAATCCATTATTAATGATTTCATTTCACCTCCCACCGTTCTTCTTCCTAACTAAATTCAAATCATAAGTCCTAAATAGCCTAATCCATAAAGCCTCCACTTCTCTTCCTACAATGAAGGAGGTGAAGGATGAGCAAGGAATAAAATGTTCTGTAAAAAATCCTTTTCATATTATGATAGCGTTCAAGTTGAAATTTGGTCTTTTTAATTTGTTTGCTGATTCTGTGGTTTTAATTGTTTGCTTATTCTCAGCCTACACCATTTGACCCAACCAATAAGAAGAAGAAAAAAAACTTTCATTTTGGAACCTATCGAGGACTCAACTAAGTCACATGCGAGGAAATCTGATTCGTTGTTTGGTATGTTGATGAGTATATGGGCCATGAATTTGTTTTGCTTCTCCCAATGGTGTATATATGTTACTTTGTCTCATTTATTTTCCATGGACCTAATTGTGGCTTTGAGAATTCACTTTTTACACTGAATAAAAGAAGAAGCCAGTGACTATTTTGACGTTTTGTTGTCTTCTAAGCTCTTTAAATGTTTTTGAAACTGGTGTACTGATTATGTGCCTCACATTGTTTTTGTTTCTATGGATTGGTTGAATCACAGCACATTCAATAAAAAAGTATCGTCGGTGGAGAAGATTGGATGGTACTTTATAATTAAGTTCTTTGCTAGTTAACTTTCTTGTAGCACCATGCATTTAAGTACCTAAGTCTGTATTTTCCAATGGTCTTACATAGTAGTCTCCAGTGGGATTAGTGGCCTTATATGCTACTGTCGATATACTAAAGATTCCAACAACATCATATCTTCACAGCCAAAAAAAGGAGACATGAACATGGCGACTTGAAGCCAGCCTCTATCGCTGAGGGTGGAAACTGAAACAAATCATAGTAGACACTAGAAACTTCTCGCTGGTAAACACTAAATCCTTTGTATTACATCTTCTTTGCTGTTTTTGTTATCCTCCCTTTCTTTATATGGCATATTTTCAGATGTTTCCAAATGAAATTTGGTAGTTCATCACGAAACTTCTAAATTTGATTAACAAAGGGAAGGTCATTCATCAATGTTGTTTTATGGTTTACATGGATTCTGATTCTGATACATGTTTATCGAAATTGTCTGTTTTACTGAATTAAACGTTTTACATGGCTTCTCATATTGCTTCATGTGCAGGTTGGAGAAAAAGAAGGCTTCTTTTCTGTTACAAAGGTTTCCCAGTCTAAAGACACTGGTTTGGGGGAGAAAGGTTTACTTGATCGTAAAGGAGTTTTCTCCATCAGCTTACAAGTTTTGTATTTTGTAATTAGTTTAATTATAGTTTCTGATAAGTTTTTTTGTCTTTCTATGGTTATTATTGTTAGAAGATCCCTTGGTTTTAAATAGTGTGTTGCGAACAAATGCGATGAGGTGCTCGACTCTCACCAAGCGCCATAGGAAGGTAAGTTGGTCTAACACATGCAAAACCGTAATTATCTATTTCAAACTTTTATGTTATGATAAGCCATTGATAACAGATGTAAATAGAAAATTAAAATACAAGTTTCGTTAATAGCTTAAAAGCTTAAACACCAACTCAAAAATATTAAAATTTTAAAGAGCAGAACTATAATTCTAAAACTCTAAAATTCTAATTCAAAGTTTTGCTTGATAAGAAAATATAATATATGAGAACGGAGAACTAACAGCAAAAGAAAAGAAGATCTAAGCTGAGTGAATTGAATGAATAACATAGAGAAAGAAAGAGCTGATGAAGAACTTAGGGGTTGTGTAACTATAATATAGTAGAGTGGATTAGGTTTGTCCATAGATTATATTAGATGGTAGAGCTTATGTGTTAAAACGGAGTTTGTTTAGAAACCAAAATATGTACAAACCAAGTTGGTTTGAGAAGACAGAGACATCAAATAGGGCATTCGCACATAAAAAATATCATCAGAAACCACAAAACTGTTAGTGTTCAACATTATTCTTCTTCAACTGTTACGTCCATCAAAAACAACACAATACTGTTCTTTCTTAATTTGACTAATGCTATAACAGATTCCTTTGAAATACTTGGTTCATAAAGCCTTGACGATCCAGATGGTTGATAAACAATACGTGACATGTTACTAATTAAGTGATTGTTACATTTTCAGACATAAATATCAAAAACAAATTTAATATTGTTGCATACTTACTGTTTTATTTTTATTTTTTAGATATTGTAATTTGATTGTTTATATTTGTTAAATATATGTTATAACCTTAAGTTTTCTATTGATTAGTATGTCTCTATTCTTATCTCTTATATTTTAATCATTGATCATTACAACATATTTTAGTAGCCAAGTGTCATCACTATGATGATTCTTAAAATCCTTAGAAAATAGGTTGATTCTTCTAATATATATATATATATATATATATATATATATATATATATATATATATATATATATATATATATATATATATATATATATATATATATATTATACTTTTTATTAAACTAACTATCAAATTAGTTATTATTGTATAAAAGAATATTCTCTATTTTTTTTAAATAAAAGTAGCAAAATTACCTAATATGATTAACAAATATATGAAAATTAATGATTTTGAATAATAAAGATTTGATAACAACTTTTGTATCCTCCATCATTTTTGGTTTATTTTATAGTTTTAAAAGAAATTAAATAATCACATTAAGCATATAACTAAAAAAATTAAATTTTTTTTATTATATTCTATTTGGATTTTTAAAAAAATTAGAAATTACTAAAATTGTTAAGAATTTACATTGAAATTTCTGCGATCAATAGGTTTTTTTGGTTATCACAAGATAAAAATGATCATAAAATCATATAAATATGAAGTCTCATTTAATATATATTCAAATTATATATATATATATATATCAATATAGTTTAAATTAAAATGTATATCATATAGAAATACATAAACATGTTAATTTTAAAATTTGCATTGAGTTGGAAGGATCAATTAACAAAAATAATATTTTTTCTACAGCAAATATAAATTTTTTAACAAAATCATATGAGTATGAAGACTAAATTAATAAATATTCATATTATAATACTATATATCTATGTAAATATATTTAATTTTTAATTATCTACCATATAAAATAGATAAATAATTATTTTATTTTTTCACCAACAAAAATTATTGTAAATGAAAAGAGTGATTTTTGTATTTATGTTCTTACTCCAATTTAATTATATACGTAAGAGTTACTTTTTTCTAAATTATTTAATATTTTTATAATTGCATAATACATAAATAAACATAAAATAAATAGTAATATGTATAAATAATTTATATACATAATTAATGTTCATTCTTTGCAAGCGCATATCTTAAAATGTTATTTGATTATATCATTTCAAAAATAAAATTCTTCATATCGAAGTGAGATGGTGAATTATAACATTCATATGATATCGTTGAAAATCAACATAAATTAAATAGGTTTAAAAAATAAAATATCAACAAATATGACTTTATTTATCAAACTTATATTGTCGGTATATGACTATACGTTTGGAGATTTATGTCATGATGGTTTAAGAAAAAAAAATAGTATTCTACAATTATTAGTATATAAATTTCACCCCACGTATCGTGCAGGTAATCATCTAATGGCATAATATTTTGTTGATGGCTATATTTTCAAAATTATAAATTTTGCAATTGTATTATTTAAAACTATATTATTTTATTATATGAAATAATAATATTTATGTAAAATTATTTTTTTAAATATTAGGTAATTTTTAAATGTTTATATGTGATAAAATTAACAAAAATCATATTTGCAGTACACGTATAGGATTTTATCAATATATAAAATTGTATTTTTGGTATCGGGTTCAACTTGTATAGGTCGCAATCCTAATATAACCATATGTACATACGGACTAAGAAGTCGTTTATTACTTTTATTTAATCAAAATTTGAAATTGCTTCTAACTTACTGAAAGTGAGATAGCATCATATATCAGCCTAAATAATTATTAATAATTATGATATATTTAATGAGCTTCCCAATATCCAGTAATTAAGATGTGAGTTTTTCTTGGGTGAATATGTAGATTGATCAACCAATAGTATTTAGTTATTTTATATTTAATTATCTTTTAGAAAATCATAAAAAAATTAAATTTATATTATGTTTTAAAAATAAATATAAAATAGTGGCAATTAGAAAAAAAAAAGTTTTTTTAATAGTGTTAATGCCGTCAACAAAATAGTAAACCCTAAATCTTTAAACGCTAAACCCTAAACCATTGAGTAAACACTGAACCCTTAGGTAAACCATTAATCCTTGATTAAATTCTAAACACTAAACCATAAACCCTTAATCCTAAACCTTAATCAAACCCTAAACCATTTGAAAATCCTAAACTCTAGGGTTTAGGATTTTAAAATGGTTCAAGGTTTACCCTAGGGTTTAGGATTTAGTGTTAAGGGTTTAGGGTTTAGTATTTTGTTAACCGCATCAACAATACTAAAATTTTTTTGGTAATTACTACTATTTTTATTATTTTGTTTCCTTTTTAAAAGATATTAAATCTGAAATAACTAAATACTATTGGTTGATGAACTTAAGAAATATTCTTAATATGTGTGCCGAGATTTGTTTTTTTTGTAAGTAAAAGATTGAGTGGCAAAAATTGTAAATACTAAGATGAATTAAGGCTAATTTTTCAAATAATTTAAGTTTTAATAGTATAGATTTTTTTTTTGCGTTATTATTTTCTATGGCTTTTCATTTGCATATAAAACTAAGGCAGATGATATGGAACAGAACCTGATATGCTTACATATGATATTAAGGATTCCTTGAGATTAATTTTTGCAAAATTTACAGACGCAAAGAGAGACTGAGTAAAAGCTAAATTCTTTATAGAATTACAAACTTGTGGTCTATAAAGGCCAGATCTTACTTCAATAAGGCCAATGATCATTACAATTACTGGTAAACGCGGCAGAATAGTTCAAGACATACACAACAACTACTGCAACCTAAAAAATCAAGCCAGAAAAGGACAAAGAATAAGACCAAACGTTGTAGTCGTGGGTTCGAGTCCCACGGTGAACGTCAATTGTTAAATCCATATTCGATCAATGACATAATGCGATATTATATGTTGAGGAATCCAAATATTTCGTATTAATAGTTAAGAATAAACAAGTTCAAAATTACAAGAACTTAAAAAGATCGTCTAAATGAATTCTCTTTACAATTCTTCTAGTCATCCGAGACGAACTCGTCCTAGAAAGAAGAGGTCGTCTTGGAATTCTTGTGGTAGGTTTTCATGCATGACACTAGAAATGGTCAACAAAATACTTGAAGAAATTTGAACAAAAAGCTTCTCTATATTAGACGAAAAAAATAAGAACCTCATATGTTGATCATCTTTCATCTGAATGGATATACATAGCAAAGGAACAAAGTATTGACGAAATTACATATGTAGTCTGTGTACTCTAGAGAAACATAAGAGTCTGAAAGCAGAAAGAGGATACCATATAGTCGTAATAATCTGAATCAATTCTGCAAACAAAGGGATAAACAATTAAACTTACCCCAACAAAAAGGAGCACTGATACGAACTCGGATTCATCACTTTTAAAATATTCGATTAATATGTGCCATAAGGGTTTGGGTAGCTCCTCGATCATAGATGAACAAAAGAAAATAACAACTTTAAGGAAAAAGAGATGGAACCTGAAGAATTAAAAGCGAGAAAGAAGATTTTTCTGGGGTTTATGTAAAAGTTATGAATTACAGCTTGAGATGGTATTATCGCAGTTGGTTTAAATTTTTAAATGACAAAACCGTAAGAAATTCCTCGGAATATTCCGCGGAAATACCGAAGAAAGCATGGGTTTCCTCAGAATTTCCTTGGCATATACCTTTGGAATTCCGAGGAAATATTAGTATTCGGTGTTTGTTGTTTACTATAAATTGTAAAAAAGTTTTTGACATTTTAACAACCTCTTAAATTAAGTGTTTTAAACAAATTCAGTAATAAGTTTTATATTTTAAACATTATATAAACATCCTAATAAATGAATCAACGGTTAGTTTAATCTTACACAAACACTCATACACTTAGTCTAACTTATTTCTATAATCGATATAAGAAATGTGATTTTGTAAAATTTCAAGTTTTTTGAAAAAAATTCAAACATAAAACGAAAATAAATGATCAGTGTTTTGGTATAGAAAAGTAGGGATCCATAAAATGCATGTTTTGAAACCCCAAATGACAAAATCGTCAAAATTTCCACGGAATATTCCGAGAAAAATACCGACGAAAGCATGGGTTTTTGAAATTTTAACAACCTCTTAAATTAAGTGTATTAGGCAAATTCCGTAATGAGTTTAATTTTTAACCATTATATAATCATCCTAATAAGTGAATCAACGGTTACATACATCTTACACTAACACTCATACACTTAGTCAAAATTATAATCGATCTTAGAAATGTGATTTTGTGAATTGCAACTTTTTTGAAACATTTTCAAACATAAAACTCATATAGATGATCAATGTTTTGTTATAAATAAGTAGGGATCCAGAAAATGCATGTTTTGAAACCCTAAATGAAAAAACCGTCCAAAAATTCCTCAGAATATTACTAGGAAATACCGACGAAAGCATGGGTTTCCTCAGAATTTCCTCGGCATATTCCTATGGAATTCCAAGGAAATATTAGTTTCAGTGTTTGCTGTCTAATATAAATTGTAAAACAAGTTTTTCACATTTAACAACCTCTTTAATTAAGTGTATTACACAAATTCAGTAATAAGTTTAAATTTTTAAACATCATATAATCATTATAATAAGTGAATCAACGGTTAGATAAATCTTACACAAACACTCATAAACTTAATCAAACTTATTTCTATAATCGATCTTAGAAATGTGATTTTGGGAAATTTCAAGTTTTTTGATACATTTTCAAACATAAAACTCAAATAAATGAGCAATGTTTTGTTATAGATAAGTAGGGATCCATAAAATGCATGTTTTAAACCCCAAATGACAAAACCGTCGGACATTCTTCGGAATATTACTTAATAGCGACGAAAGCATGAGTTTTCTCATAATTTCCTCGGCATATTACTATGGAATTCCGCAGAAATATTAGTTTTTGGTGTTTGCCGTCTAATATAAATTGTAAAACAAGTTTTTCACATTTGAACAACCTCTTAAAATAAGTGTATTACACAAAATCAGTACTAAGTTTAAATTTTTAGAAGTTATATAATCATCCTAATAAGTGAATCAACGGTTATATAAATCTTACAAAAACACTCATACACTTAATCAAACTTATTTCTATAATCGATCTTAGAAATGTGATTTTGTGCAATTTCAAGTTTTTTGAAACACTTTCAAACATAAAACTCATATAAATGAACAATGTTTTGTTATAGATAAGTAGGGATCCATAAAATGCATGTTTTGAAACCCCAAATGACAAAACCGTCGAATATTCCGAGGAAATACCGACGAAAGCATGGGTTTCCTTGGCACTTCCTCGGTATATTCCTATGGAATTCCGAGAAAATATTAGTTTTCGTTGTTTGCCATTTAATATAAATTGTAAAACAAATTTTTGACATTTTAACAACCTCTTAAATTAATTGTATTACACAAATTCAGTAATAAGTTTACTCATCCTAATAAGTGAATCAATGTTTACATAAATCATACACTTAATCAAATTTATGAGTCCAAATCAAGCTTCTTACAACATTGATTCATTCTGGTTTGATTAGAATCAAGAAGAAATTGCCAAATCTCCAAACACGGTAAACATGAATCACTTCGGTTAAACATGAATCACTTCGGTTAAAAGTGGGATAACCTCTGCATCATAACTCCAATGATATTGATTAAACTTCAGGGTGATTAACCACTGATTTATTAGTCCAAATAAAGCTTCTTACACCTTGATTCATTCTGGTTTGATTAGAATCAAAAAGAAATTGTCAAATCTCCAAATAGGGTAAACTGGAAGCACTTCGGTTAAAAGTGGGATAACCTCTTCATCATAACTCCTGTGATATTGATTCAACTTCAGGGTTATTAACCACTTATTTATGAGTCCAAATCAAGCTTCGTACATCTTGATTCATTCTGGTTTGATTAGAAGCAAGAAGAAATTACCAAATCTCCAAACATGGTAAACTGTAATCACTTCGGTTAAAAGTGGGATAACTTCTTCATCATAAATCCTATGATAATGATTCTTCTTCAGGGTGATTAACCACTGATTTATGAGTTCAAATTTTTGACATTTTAACAACCTCTTAAATTAATTGTATTACACAAATTCAGTAATAAGTTTAATTTTTAAACATTATATAATCATCCTAATAAGTGAATCAATGTTTACATAAATAATACACAATCACTCATACACTTAATCAAATTTATTTCTGTAATTGATCTTAAAAACGTGATTTTGTGCAATTTCAAGTTTTTTGAAACATTTTCAAACATAAAATTCATATAAATGATCAATGTTTTGTTATAGATAAGTAGAGATACATAGAAATTATGTTTTGAAATTCCAAATGACAAAACCGTTAAAAAATCCTCTGCATATATTCTGAGGAAATACCTACGAAAGAATGGGTTTCCTCGGAACTTCCTCGGCATATTTCTATGGAATTCCGAGGAAACATTACTTTTCGGTGTTTGCCATTTAATATAAATTGTAAAACAGGTTTTTGACATTTTAACAACCTCATAAATTAAGTGTATTACACAATTCAGTAATTAGTTCAATTTTTTAAACATTATATAATCATCTTAATAAGTGAATCAACAGTTACATAAATCTTACATAAACACTCATACACTTAATCAAACTTATTTCTATAATCGATCTTAGAAATGTGATTTTGTGCAATTTCAAGTTTTTTGAAACATTTTCAATTGTAAAACTCAAATAAATGACCAATGTTTTGTTATAAATAAGTAGGGATTCATAAAATGCATGTTGTGAAACCCCAAATGACAAAACCGTCGAAATTCCTCGGAATTCCGAGGATATATTAGTTTTCGGTGTTTGACGTTTAATATAAATTCTAAAACAAGATTTTGACATTTTAACAACCTCTTAAATTAAGTGTATTACACAAGTTCAGTAATAAGTTTAATATTTTAAACATTATATAATCATCCTAATAAGTGAATCAACTGTTACATAAATATTACACAAATACTCATACACTTAATCAAATTTATTTCTATAATCGATCTTAGAAATGTGATTTTGAGCAATTTCAAGTTTTTTGGAACATTTTGAAACATAAAACTCATATAAATGATCAATATTTTGTTATGGATAAGTAAGGATACACAAAATGCTTGTTTTAAATTTTTAAATGACAAAATTGTCGAAAATTCCTCGGAATATTCTGAGGAAATACCGACAAAAGCATTGGTTTCCTTGGAATTTCCTCTGCATATTCCTATGGAATTCCAAGGAAATATTAGTTTTCGGTGTTTGCCGTTTAATATAAATTGTAAAAAAAAGATTCTTATAATTTTTTCAACATGTACCACAAACCGGAATGTTACAAGATTACAATGATATCCCCACCGTATTTGTTTTGCTAAAACTACAATACCAAAACATAAAACTTTATGAAGAAAAAGTATTGAGATTTGTGATTTAACGAGAAATATAAGTTTCAACGAAAACATCTTATTGTGTGAAAAAAAAATTCTGAAAAATATTATACGTTCTAAAAGCAATACAACTTTTAGGCATAAAATGACTACATGAAAGATATTTTAAAAAGGCAAATGACCAGTTTCAAAAATGTACGCGTTAGATTCATATGAGCCACCGGGCCACCATACTGTGTATTATATATATATATATATATAATACAATAATACACATAATTGAGCAAGTCTACATATTGTATTCAAACCATACACGACTTGCTCTATTATATACAGTATACACGTTACTATATTAAGTACACTGCATTTTTAGAGCCACCATGATGTTCAGTCGTTGACATATCCAGATATCCCCATATATCTCTGACGTGTATCTAAAGTAGGCCAAAAATGAATTTCTGTATGGAAATCTCACGTAGAGTCAAAACTCAATAGTAGGTCAAAACTCAATAGCGTACAACTCTCCCTTTCTCTCAATGGTTTCTTTTTTCTTTTTTTGAGAAAGTCTCTCTCAATGGTTTCATTTGCAAATATTGTAATGGGGTAGCCACCACAAAGTTCTCTATAAATAGTCTTTTTTGTTCTTGGGCAGTCTACATAAATCATAATCTCCCAAGAAAGAAAATAAACAAGAAAAAGAAAAAGAGAGAGAAATGTCGGACGTCTGCCCAGGTATATTATTGATTTATAAAATATATACTAGTATTGGTAGTATATGCACACATCTTCTGTAGTAATCTGTATGCAGATATACTATACATAGCCTCTTACCTATACCCATCTCAAACTATTTGAAACTATGTACAAATGTTTTTGTTGAAGCTAACAAAAATATCCGTATTTTAAAAAAAAAATTATATTTTTTTATTTAAAGACTGATTATTTGACTTTGAATTAATTCTTTTTACTCTAAAAATAAAAATAAGTTAAAATGTTAAACTATAATTATGAAACAAAAAATAAACTAACTAAAAAAAGTATTAAGTAAAAGTATGTATTTATTTTTTTGGTATATGTCAAAACCTAAAATCAATCTTTGGGAGTATATATATACAAGGGCAGACTCACTTGAAGAGTAGCGAAGTCAGCTAATACCACAAAAATATATGATAAAATGTTTTTGTATAGGAAATGTCAAAAGTTCAATAGTGTAGATAAAATATGGCTTCTAATAAGCTTCCAAAACGCGGGACGACTCTCACTACTGACTCCATAATTTTTTTTGACCCAGTCAAATTTATTCATGGATCTGCGCTATATATATATACTAATGTTATCTCCTGTGCTAGCACATATCAGTTTAATGTCTTCTAAACTATATGATCAAGAAAATATAATAACTATCAAATTATTTATTTTAAATTATTATTTAGACAAATATTTTCTAAAAACTTAATACATTGAACATAAACTTAGAAGTAAATGTATTTCAATAGAGCAGTTGGAAATATTAAAGCAGTTTTTGTAATTTTTTTGAGAAATGTATATATCATACATGTTTGAAATATTTTTTTCATAAAATGGTAAGATGTATACCAATATTAAAATATGGTATAAAATATTAAATTTGATACATTCAGATTTACTTATTTTGTAAATATTTTTAAAATAAAATCGAGTAATAAATATATATCAGAAAAGTTATTGACCAAAACAAAATAAAGAAGAGTGTGATTTTTTATCAAAATTTAATTGAGAATACTTTAAAACAACAAAAAGATAACCCAATAGAAAAATAAAAGAAGACTAAACCAATGAAAATTAACATACTTAATTCTAGGCTAATAATTAGGCATGATAGGGAAAATATATATACTAAAAGACTAAAGTAGCATCAAGAAAGTACACTATCCATGAAATAGTTGGTCTTAATATTTTCTTTGAAAACACGATGAACTTAAAAAAAAAATTCTCTCTAGAATTGCATGTCGTGGGTGTAAGATTACTTGTTATATATGTTTTATTCAACTATGGACTTAATAGAACATGTTTAATCTATAAATGCATGTAAAATGTGATTATATCTCTTAGATGAATATTTACCAACACACACTTTTATATTTCAAATATGTATCAGCCGAAAGCTTCATTGGTAGATTAGTAAAGATAACAAATAGTAAATATTATATACATAAATAATCAGTTGTGTTTTAAAGAAATTTGAAACATATTTCTTTTTTTTTTCTATTTTAAATTATCTTTCCTTGCTATATTAGAAGTGTATACAAATCTAAGTTTCATCTACTTAAACATATTATAGATATTATTATAATTTGAGATATGGATGTGTTTACATTTTTCGAAGAAAATTTGAGAATAACTTTTTATGTTAAAAATAAATCAGCTTCTCATATTAATACTATGTGAAACAAAGCTCTGATTTTCAACCATTTATAATATGAAACCCGTCTACATGAATCATGCATATAGAATCATAAAAAATTGTTTACAGAAAAAAAGAGAGAACAAATATAAAAAACAATCGTTGTTTGAATGTTATGTGAGATACAAAAATAAAAGTTGACAATGGGATTAATGAATTAATATTAAACTTGATAGTGGCAGTTTGAGAGAAAATAGAAATTTTTTTGGCAGTTACAAAAATATTTGAAATGGAAACTCGTGGTATTTTTTTGTCGAAAAAAATAATGGTATAAATTTAGTTTTTTTTTGGCTTTTGTAAAAGAATTGCATGTGTCAAGAACTAATTTTTCAAGTGACTTGTGCTTTAGTATATAAGAGATATATTATTTCTTGAGTATCAGTTTATATTGAAAATATATACAATAATCTGCATATGGAAAAGGCGAATATGTATGCAACATGCATTATCCTAAGAAAACAGTTATAGCATCATAACTTAATATATGTATTTATTTATGTGGGTGTGTAAATGTACAGATACCGCAGGTGAAGGGATGAAGAGCTCGTGGCCTGAGTTGGTGGGGAAAAGAGGAGAAGAAGCAAAAGAGATAATTGATAGAGAGAATACGAAAGTGAAGGCTAAGATTATATCTGAAGGCGCTATTGTTTTGCCAGTTGTGGTTTGTGAAAGGGTTTATGTTCGTGTCAATGACTGTGGCATTGTGACACTAACCCCTTTCGTCGGCTAAGCAGTTATTACACACTCTATCTGTATGTGGATGAATCAATATGGATTTTATTATGTAACTAAAGTATGTGTGAAATAAGGCATTGTTGCCGTGAATGTTGTAATAACGATTTGATGCATATAATATGCCTCCATTTGTTATTTTATGATAACCAAATTGTTGTATTTGCTACATCATTGGGATAATGAAATTAGTGTATGGTGGTTCTAATAGCCTCAAAAATTTGAATAAATTAGATCGAACCTGAAAACACAAATCTATACTAATAAAAAAAAAAGCTTTTTGACGTCCATGGAGCGTCCAAATCAACATAAAATCATTTTTTTTAAAGATACCACATGGTATTTGAAACATAGATAATAAATAAATATACAATATAAGAAAAATATAAAAAAGAAGTAAATATATAATTTCAGAAATAGATATATTACATTAGCATTTGATATAAGAAAAAATTAAGTATACAATATAAGAAAAAAATACATAATATAAGAAATTTATACTAATAAAAGAGACTTTTAATGTTCCATATAGTGTTCACATCAGTATAAAATGATTTTTTCACAAGACGCCGCATAGTATTAAAAAATAGATAAGAAATAAATATACAATATAAGAAAAAATAAAAATAAGTAAATATAATTTCAGAAATAAAATTATTAAATTAAATATCTATAGCAGTTATCGCATTTGATAGAATAAAAACAAAAAATAAATAATAAGTATACAATATAAGAAAAAAACAAATAATAAATAAATACACAATATAAAAAAATAAAAATATCATATTAAAATAAACAATAAGCAAATTACAATTCAGAAACAGAAATAGATTATCATTTAATATTATAAAAACAAAATTAAATAATAATAAACTATAAAATATAATAAAAATAAATAATAATTAAATATATGATATAAGAAATAGAAAAATAAAGCAAGAAAAATAAAATAAGTAAAGATTCAGTATAAGAAAAAAATAAACAATAGGTAAATATACAATATAATAAATGGAAAAAGACTTTTTGCAAAAATGACTCAAAACTTGAAGTCAAACACAAAACTAACCTATGATTTATTTGAAATTTTCATTTGCCCTATTCACCCTAAAAGTTCTGATTATTCACGAAAATTCAATTACTTATTTTTTCTTTTTTTTCGAAAATGAGTATTTTACTCTATCATCCTCATCTTCATCAAGTATTTACAATAATGTCATTGCCATCAATACACCAACCACCATGAACAACCAATTTGAAGCTCTTAATGCACCTAAAAATCGGCTTTCAATCCTCTCTTATTTCATTTCTTATGTTCAAAAACTAAATCTTTTTCACTTTCTCTCTATATTCATCTTAAAAATTCAAGATTTTGATTCAAGCTTACGATTCTTTGTGGGTCGATTTCTTTTGAGTTTCTGTGTGCTTGGAGAAAAGTTCTGTGTGCTAAGAAAGTTATCTCACTAATTTAAGGTATGAAATCAATTTTTTTCCAGATTTGTTCGCCTAGACGACTTTCGTGTAAGCCTTCTAGACGTAGAAGACTTACACGGAAGTCGTCTGGTCAATGCAGAGGTTAGTTTTGCAATTGACTTTTATATGTATTTTTAGAGACGGCTTATCTGGAAGTCATCCAGTTTTCTTTATTAACAAAAAAATCTCAAAAGTACCAGAGTAGACCTCCCCGTAAGTCGTCTAGGATAAACATGTTAGTTTTGCATTTGACCAAATTGTGTCAGAAATTTGATGACTTC
>CAJHQQ010004170.1:0-31920 GCA_905132885.1 Moricandia moricandioides
CACACAAGAAATAAGAGACAAGCATTCATAAATTTCGTGTATAACTCATCTCTTTTTACTTAAAGCGTGTTCTTATAAATTAGTCACATGTAGGGAGTTAAGGTATACAATGCTTTGGGTCTGCCTTAAAGGGCAGAATCATGCTTGCCCATTCTACTCTATCAGTTTTAAACTCTTCTTTATCTTCTCTTAAACTCTTAGCTTACTGATTCTATTTCCTATTGCTCCTTAAAGTGAACAAACTGAAAGTGTTTTGTGGTCCACTTCTCAAGGAATAGATTCAAACTAGAAGTATTTAAATCTGTTCTTAAGTTTATTTCTAAATTATTGTTCAATCTCACAGCCACTTTAATCTCTCTAGATTCAGAGGTGTGTAGATATTTTGCTGGAGAGGATTCAATCACAAGTTGATTTCTCTTCCATTATTAAAGAGTGAGTTTCATGTTTTAAGCTATTCATAGCTTTCCAACATGGTATCAGAGCTTTGTTTGGGCTGAACTCACTTCTTTGTCATTTCTCATCTGAATTTACTCTCTCTAGTGTCTCCTATTGTATAATTCGTGTTTTGATGAGTCTGACTGATGATGCTGCCTGGTGATTCAAATTCAACAATTATGGACTATGAGTAGAGAGTGTAGATGAAGTATGTTAATTCAAAATCTGTGAGTTTCTTGTTAAGATGGCAAGTCTTTAAAGTTTTTTTTTTAATCAAATGAACTCTCCCCTTTATCTCCTCATTTTGTTTAAGCCCTTTGGATTGAAAGATAAAAATCTGTCATGTCAGCTTGAGGGAGGGAGAAATTTATTAAACTTGTATCTTGAAGAACTCTTGAAAAAAAAATCGATTTCAAAAATATTTTTGTGTTCATTTTGTCTAATGATTTCTTTAAGAAGACAAGATGGAGTTCTGTTTTGGTTCTTCTCTCCCATGTGTAAGCTGTGGTTTCTGATGTTGAGTTGGGATCCTAATCCAAGGCTAAGGGAGGGAAATTAAACAAAAGACTTCATCTGTTTTGTGCTAACAAAACAGTTTTTAGAAAGATGAAACGTTTTTTGCTGGTTTTTCTCAAACATTATCATCCTTTTCTACCCTTTGTCCTTAATATTTTCAACTTGGTAAAAGACTTTAAGTCTTAATGAAACCAATGCTTTGAGGGAGGGAGAAAAATTATGAGATTTGAAAGAAAATTGATTTGTAAGAGCATTGAATTTCTGAATTTAAAGAAAAGCTCTTTGAAGGATTTAAAACTGAAAATGTTTTTGGAACAGATTCTTGAGTAATCTGATTTCGAAAATGATTTAAAAATGTGTTAACTGGTGAAGATGTTCATGCCTCACCAGCATTGGTGATCAGCCATGAGGCTTGAAGGCCATGGACTTCAATCTGCTTCGCGCCAAAACTCTCAGTTCCCTCCATACTCTTACTCTCCATTATTCCTTCAAATCTTGTTACTTATTCTCTAAATTCTATGGTTACTTATACTTCTGGTTCTACTTTATTTCCTCTCCATCATTCACTAATTTTTTGCTTTGAATCTGTTCCATACTCCCAACAGGTTCTAAGTCTAAGAATGGTGATTTGGTGGGTTTGTAAACTTGATTGTCTCAAGAAGAACAATGCCAAGTTTTTTGGTTGATCTGAGCAGCAATCAGAAGCAGCTTTGGGGTTAGAAACCAATTTTGGCCTCAGATCATGGACCGCCAAAGACAAAGAAGATCTTGAGGAGAAGATACTGTAGGAAAGTGATGAATCAGCTACCAGCAAGATTTAGCTAAGGGTCAGTAAAGCCTTCATGTGAAGTCATCAAGAGAAAAGAGGTGTTGCACAAGTTCAAAGCATGGCGAACACCCTCAGCAATCTGTTCAGATCATGGGTTCAAGCCATGAGTCACTTTTGGCAGTTTTAAAGAAATTCCAAGCCGCAAGTTCAGATCTTAGAAGCAGCTTCAAGCTAAATTCAAATAAACTAGAGGTCAAGCTATCCATGCACCGTGAAGGCTATTAACTCTTTTTGTCCTCATCAAATGGGTTTATCCCAAGTGGTTTTACAGGTGAAGTTTTTAATGAGGTAGTCCATTTGCGTGTTGCAGCTAGGCTTTGGAACCTGTGGCTTCCGCAGCCCAACCTGAAGGGAGGGTAGTCTGGTGTGTCATATCCAGAGCCTAAGGGTGTCTAGTTTGGTGTGTAATATCCAAACCATTCATCTAGGAGTATCAAGAGATCATCCATCCCTCTTGTGTCACCATCCAATCCACACGCCTTGAAGGACTTGAGTCTTTTGATTCGTTCTTGCAAGGATTATCCATTCCCATCAACCAAAGAGCATCCTAGGGACGCATCAACATCAAACTGAGTTAGTGTCTAGGCAAGACATGGGGTGCGTGCTCTTTTCCTTGCTTTTGGTTTTGTCCCACGAGGTTTTCCAGGAGGAAGGTTTTTAACGAGGCCACAACTTGTCTTCACATCACTTAGGCTCTATTCTCGGTCCAAGGCTACATGAAGTTACATTTTTATTTCATTTTAAACTTATGTTAAACTTAGACTATAGTTTTCTTTCTTTCCTTTTTTGGTTCATTGTCGAAACCCTAGAGAGTATGTTCTCTGGTTTCTTATTTAAAGGGTTCTCTACACCCTTTTGTATTCATTCAGTCTTTTAATAAACAAGTAACATTCATTCTTGACGGCTCTCTCTCTAGAAAGCTTGCCGAGTTCTGGTGTGTAGTATCCAGAGACCTAAGGGTGTTTAGTTTGGTGTGTCATATCCAAATCATTCATCTAGGAGTATCAAGAGATCATTCATCCCTCTTGTGTCACCATTCAATCCACACGCCTTGAAGAACTTGAGTCTCTGATTCGTTCTTGCAAGGATCTATCCATTCCCATCAACAAAAGAGCATCCTAGGGACGCATCAAGGAGGCTGTATAGGCATGAAGTGTGTTGCAAGTAATCAAGACTTGCACAATAAATAAAGCAGCCAGCAAGCTGAGAAGAACAAGAAAGATAATGATGTGCAAAGTTCGGGTCAGCCTCAAAACACCCAAAGATCAATGTGCAAAACAAGGGTTGAAGATAATCTTTGGTGCAAAGTTTGTGCAAAAGAATCAAGACCAATGTGCATAGTCCGGGTGAGATTTATGTCGACCAAGAAAGAAGAAGCTGGTTGGTGCCAAGGAATTCGGTTTGAATTCAAATGGGATCACATGTGAGCTTAAGGAATATCGCTGCTGGGAGCTGTCCCTTTCACTCTCTTGCTGCAGAAAACTCTCTTGTCCTCTTCCTCCTTGGCTGCTTCCAAATAGCTTTGTTTATTCATTTCCTAGGATAGTATTAGTTTAATCTCTCCTTTGTCTTGTTGCTGGCTGCTTTATTTATTGTGCAAGTCTTGATTACTTGCAACACACTTCATGCCTATACAGCCTCCTTCTGTTCTTGGACACACACCTTGATCATCTTTTCATTGTCTTGGTTGTGTGATCAGTATCTTGAGGCTGGAGATGCTTGGCCTTCACTTCCTTTGTTTCGCCTTCACACCTCCTTGTCTTGCTTCACACCTCCTTGTCTTGCTTCACACCTTCCTTATATTAGAGTGAAGCAAGACAAGGAGGTGTGAAGGCGAAACAAATGAAGTGAAGGCCAAGAATCTCCAGCCTCAAGATACTGATCACACAACCAAGACAATGAAAAGATGATCAAGGTGTGTGTCCAAGAAGAGAAGGAGGCTGTATAGGCATGAAGTGTGTTGCAAGTAATCAAGACTTGCACAATAAATAAAGCAGCCAGCAAGCTGAGAAGAACAAGAAAGATAATAATGTGCAAAGTTCGGGTCAGCCTGAAGTTGAATCAATGTCATTGGAGTTATGATGAAGACGTTATCCCACTTTTGACCGAAGTGATTCCAGTTTGCCCTCTTTGGAGATTTGGCAATTTCTTCTTGATACTAATAAAACCAGAATGAATCACGATGTAAGAAGCTTGATTTAGACTCATTAATCAGTGTCGAATCACTCTGAAGTTGACTCAAGATCATAGGAGTTATGATGAAGAAGTTATCCCACTTTTAACCGAAGTGATTCCAGTTTGCCCTGTTTGGAGATTTGGCAATTTCTTCTTGATACAAATAAAACCAGAATGAATCACGATGTAAGAAGCTTGATTTGGACTCATTAATCAGTGTAGAATCACCCTGAAGTTGAATCAATATCATTGGAGTTATGATGAAGAAGTTATCCCAATTTTAACCGAAGTGATTCCAGTTTGCCCTGTTTGGAGATTTGGGAATTTATTCTTGATACTAATAAAACCAGAATGAATCACGATGTAAGAAGCTTGATTTGGACTCATTAATCAGTGTAGAATCACCCTGAAGTTGAATCAATATCATTGGAGTTATGATGAAGAAGTTATCCCAATTTTAACCGAAGTGATTCCAGTTTGCCCTTTTTGGAGATTTGGCAATTTCTTCTTGATACAAATAAAACCAGAATGATTCACAATGTAAGAAGCTTGATTTGGACTCATAAGCCAGTGTAGAAGCATCCTGAAGTTGAATCAATATCATTGGACTTATGATGAAGAAGTTATCCCACTTTTAACCGTAGTGATTCCAGTTTACCCTGTTTGGAGATTTGGCAATTTCTTCTTGATACAAATAAAATCAGAATGAATCACGATGTAAGAAGCTTGATTTAGACTCATAAATCAGTGTCGAATCACCCTGAAGTTGACTCAAGATCATAGGAGTTATGATGAAGAAGTTATCCCACTTTTAACCGAAGTGATTCCAGTTTGCCCTGTTTGGAGATTTGGCAATTTCTTATTGATACTAATAAAACCAGAATGAATCACGATGTAAGAAGCTTGATTTAGACTCATTAATCAGTGTCGAATCACTCTGAAGTTGACTCAAGATCATAGGAGTTATGATGAAGAAGTTATCCCACTTTTAACCGAAGTGATTCCAGTTTGCCATGTTTGAAGATTTGGGAATTTATTCTTGATACTAATAAAACCAGAATGAATCACGATGTAAGAAGCTTGATTTGGACTCATTAATCAGTGTAGAATCACCCTGAAGTTGAATCAATATCATTGGACTTATGATGAAGAAGTTATCCCACTTTTAACCGTAGTGATTCCAAATTACCCTGTTTGGAGATTTGGCAATTTCTTCTTGATACAAATAAAACCAGAAAGAAACACGATGTAAGAAACTTGATCTGGACTCATAAATCAGTTTAGAATCATCCTGAAGTTGAATCAATATCATTGGACTTATGATGAAGAAGTTATCCCACTTTTAACCGAAGTGATTCTAGTTTGCCCTGTTTGGAGATTTGGGAATTTATTCTTGATACTAATAAAACCAGAATGAATCACGATGTAAGAAGCTTGATTTGGACTCATTAATCAGTTTAGAATCACCCTGAAGTTGAATCAATATCATTGGAGTTATGATGAAGAAGTTATCCCACTTTTAACCGAAGTGATTCCAGTTTGTCCTGTTTGGAGATTTGGCAATTTCTTCTTGATACAAATAAAACCAGAATGAATCACGATGAAAGAAACTTGATCTGGACTCATAAATCATTGTCGAATCATCCTGAAGTGGAATTAATATCATTGGACTTATGATGAAGAAGTTATCCTACTTTTAACCGAAGTGATTCCAGTTTGCCCTGTTTGGAGATTTGGGAATTTATTCTTGATACTACTAATACCAGAATGAATCACGATGTAAGAAGCTTGATTTAGAATCATTAATAAGTGTAGAATCACCCTGAAGTTGAATCAATATCATTGGAGTTATGATGAAGAAGTTATCCCACTTTTAACCGAAGTGATTCCAGTTTGCTCTCTTTGGAGATTTGACAATTTCTTCTTGATACTAATAAAACCAGAATGAATCACGATGTAAGAAGCCTTATTTGGACTCATAAATCAGTGTCGAATCACTCTGAAGTTGACTCAATATCATAGGAGTTATGATGAAGAAGTTATCCCACTTTTAACCGAAGTTACTCCAGTTTGCCCTGTTTGGAGATTTGGGAATTTATTCTTGATACTAATAAAACCAGAATGAATCACGATGTAAGAAGCTTGATTTGGACTCATTAATCAATGTAGAATCACCCTGAAGTTGAATCAATATCATTGGAGTTATGATGAAGAAGTTATCCCACTTTTAACTGAAGTGATTCCAGTTTGTCCTGTTTGGAGATTTGGCAATTTCTTCTTGATACTAATAAAACCAGAACGAATCTGATGTGATCATGGAAAGCACCAAAGAATGGAAGCATGAACCTGAACCTGAGGAGCTTGAGGATGCAACATTTAAGAGTGCATTTGATGTGATCATGGACCGGATCACTAAGGAGAACAAGGAGAGTCTAGATGAGCCACATGAAGCCACATTGCATCAACAACTTGGTGATGATGCTCTAGCCATTCCTAAAGGTCCCATGACTCGTTCCAGAGTCAAAAAGCTTAAGGAGAATGTTTTTGGATTACTCACTTCACATCCACAACAACCAAGTCTTGGACAAGGTCTGATCCGAGATGTCTTGATCACCATTCAAGCCATCTCTACATCAAGCTGAGTTAGTGTCTAGGCAAGACATGGGGTGTGTGCTCTTTTCCTTGCTTTTGGTTTTGTCCCACGAGGTTTTCCAGGAGGGAGGTTTTTAACGAGGCCACAACTTGTCTACACATCACCTAAGTCCTATCTCGGTCCAAGACTACATGAAGTTCCATTTTTATTTCATTCTAAACTTATGTTAAACTTAGACTATAGTTTTATTTCTTTCCTTTTTTGGTTCATTGTCGAAACCCTAGAGGCATGTCTCTGGTTTCTTATTTAAAGAGGTCTCAACACCCTCTTGTAATCATCCAGTCTTTTATTAAACAAGTTACATTCATCTTATACGGCTCTCTCTCTCTAAAAGAAGTGTGCCGAGTTCTGGTGTGTCATATCCAGAGTCTAAGGGTGTTTAGTTTGGTGTGTCATATCCAAATCATTCATCTAGGAGTATCAAGAGATCATTCATCCCTCTTGTGTCACCATTCAATCCACACGCCTTGAAGAACTTGAGTCTCTGATTCGTTCTTGCAAGGATCTATCCATTCCCATCAACCAAAGAGCATCCTAGGGACGCATCAAGTGGTATCAGAGCAACTTTGGTTGGGAAGTACTCGCTTTCTCTCTTTGCTTTTGCTTCTTGTTTTGTTTTCTTGTTTTGTTTTCTTGTTTCAATCCGTGAATCATCTTTGTCTTTTGAATAAGCAGTAGAACTCATCTAAACTAGGGCTGCTCGAGTTGCATAAGGTTTTTAGACAAGAATTATAGAACTTTCCTTATTTGAAATTTTCGGAAACCCTAGAGAGATAAAAACCCTAGCCGCATGCATTCTTGTTGTCGATTGCTTTGTGCCTTGCTTTAACTTGTTTAACATCTTGAACACGAGTATACTAGGATTGTTAAGTTGCTAGAACACCTTAGAAAAGTTTAGGAAAAGGATTAAGAAGTTTTTCCATTGTGCTTGACCATTTCCTTTTTGCTTGAATCGATTTCCTTTTCTTAGGCGATTTCCTTTTCATTTTTGTCTTGCATTGTAAGCTTGTTTGCTTTTCCTTTTTGATTGTTTTTCTTTTCCTTTTTGCTTGTCTTCTTCCCTAGAACTATTTACTGGTTGTCTTGCTTGTCTTTAAGCAGGTACAATGGTGTCCGAGTCTGAAGAAGAAGCTGAACTTGTCCGGAAGAACAAACTACTCATGGAAGCTATGCCGGCTCAACTCAATCAAAACATGATTGCAACCATGACCGAGATGATGAGGACCAACCTCAATGACCTCAGGAGAGAGCTTAGAGAAGACATCAGGAGAGCTACTAGTCAAGCACCAAACCGAGAGACTAGGAGAGAAAGAGAGAGGAGAGAGGAGAGACCTCATGCAACTCGCCAAGAGCATGATGGTTATGAGGAGACTGACAATGAGTATGAGCACCTCAGTTCATCCTCAAGAAGACATAGGCGTGTCCAAGAGAGAAGGATGAACCAGGGAGATGAGCTTGCTGGTTTGAAGATCAAGATACCCCCATTCCATGGCAAAGCTGATCCGGATGCCTACCTTGAGTGGGAGAAGAAGATTGAAAGTCTTGATGGAAAGGAACCAATCTGTTACAGCAAGGAGAAGACAGCCTCTAAGCCATCTAAAGAAGATAAACAAGTCTGTTTATTCAGTGAAGAGGTTAAGGAGGCATTGTTACAAGTAATGATGGGTGTGGAGAAGCAAATCAAACGGACCAACACAGCACGTCCATCCATTGAAACACAGCATCAAGAACTAGAACCGGTTGCGCCTACCCAAGAAGATCAAGACAAAGTAACCTCACATATCTTTCATAAAGAAGAGCAGCCTGTTCAGAACGTCATGGTCCCTTTAAAACAACACATGGTAGCAGAGAAGACACCCAAGGAACCTCAGGGAACTCGTAGAATGAATCAACTAATTGTCTTTGATCCATGTGATTTCCAAAGGACCTTCTTAGGTACTTTCCTGTTCACTCCTTTTGTTTGGTACAAGAAAAGAGAAGTGGAACTATCAAGACACGATTTGGATATGAGACATCTTGTATTTGAGCCTGGAGGAGAGGTCTGGAATCAGAAGAACAAGATCAAACAGATTAAGAAGAGTTCAGCTGCACCAACATTTGATTTTGTAGATTTCTCATCCTCTGAAGATAAGGGGTTGCACGTCTCAGCTCAGCAAGAGTTTCACTATGAAACCAACTGGAGAATGAAGCCAAATCAGTCACGGATCCAACAAACCAGACAACGCAGAAAATGGCCTCCTGATCATCAAGATATTGCTAGTTTTGCAAAACATGCCGGTTTGGATCTTTCCCAAGAGGAACTTATGTCTGATTGTGCTGGAAGGTTACAGACCTACTCGTGGAGACCTGGAGAATATTTCCACAAGATTATCACCCTTGGAGAGTGCTCTGTTCGTGCTAGAACAAGTTGGGGTCATAAGGAGTTTGAAGTTGATCAAAAGGACTTGCATCTTGACCATATCAAGATATGGAAGCCACCAGATATGCAGCAACTTCAGTACCAATGCAAAGATTATCAAAATGTAATTGGAGATGAAGAATTCACTAGAGTCAATGGTGAAGTGATTACTGGAGCAGGAGAAGAACTCATGTTTTCTTCTCAAATCAAAGAGAAACCACCAGAGGAACTTAGTCTACAACAATCTCCAAAGAAACCAACCCGGGGTAACTATCTAAACTCAAAGAAAAACATGAAGCCTGATTTGCTTGCTGTGAGTACAGGTCAAACTGTTTTGAGATCTACCATTCTCGAAAGGAGAAGCTATGATAATGATCAGAGTATCAAGAATGGGTTGTTGGCTAAGTTGATGATGCAACCATCAAACCTTGGAAACTGTCTAGCCGCCAGCCTTGACATAGGGACAGTCCGAGGGTCATATCTCAACAACCACAAGGAGTTAACCATCAAACTCGACTGCCATGGAAACTTAACTCATCAGGGTCTCACGTCGATTTGGAATCAAGTCCAAAACTTCTCAGATGAAAGTTATGGGTTATACAAATCGGGTGATCCTGTATTGGCTATCTTTGAATTTTTCTAAGTTTAAAACATCTCAATCCTATATATGGCGACCAGGTGAGCATGCTAAGGTAAGTGATCATGTTTTCAAGAGTTCTTTTATCAATTACACAGATATGATGCACTTGTTTTTGTCAAAAGAGCCATGTGCAGATTATGATGAAGCTTGGAAGCATACAAGAAGAAAGAACAAGCATGTGGAAGACAAGCGGTTCAAGCCACCTGATTTGGATCAGGATAAGCACCAAGACGTCACTGGATTCATCCTCATAAAAGAAGCACCACTAGAAGCAGCACACAAGCCAAAACCGAGCAAAAACCAATTTGGGATAAGATTATTACTCTTTGATAAACTTTCATGTGCTAACTTGCTTTGTTTCAACATGTCAGGTTTAAGTAATGAATCAGGAACTAAATGGATTAGTGCCTTCTACATATCCAAACCAGTCAGCAACAATGCCTATCAAAGAGGCTTACAAGGTAAGTGTAATCTGATTTTAAACTTCAATGTTACTGACTTGGTCCCCTATATTGTAGGTAAAACAGATTTGAGGACAAATCTTTTTGAAGAGGGAGGGGATGATGTGATCATGGAAAGCACCAAAGAATGGAAGCATGAACCTGAACCTGAGGAGCTTGAGGATGCAACATTTAAGAGTGCATTTGATGTGATCATGGACCGGATCACTAAGGAGAACAAGGAGAGTCTAGATGAGCCACATGAAGCCACATTGCATCAACAACTTGGTGATGATGCTCTAGCCATTCCTAAAGGTCCCATGACTCGTTCCAGAGTCAAAAAGCTTAAGGAGAATGTTGTTGGATTACTCACTTCACATCCACAACAACCAAGTCTTGGACAAGGTCTGATCCGAGATGTCTTGATCACCATTCAAGCCATCTCTACATCAAGCTGAGTTAGTGTCTAGGCAAGACATGGGGTGTGTGCTCTTTTCCTTGCTTTTGGTTTTGTCCCACGAGGATTTCCAGGAGGGAGGTTTTTAACGAGGCCACAACTTGTCTACACATCACCTAAGTCCTATCTCGGTCCAAGACTACATGAAGTTCCATTTTTATTTCATTCTAAACTTATGTTAAACTTAGACTATAGTTTTATTTCTTTCCTTTTTTGGTTCATTGTCGAAACCCTAGAGGCATGTCTCTGGTTTCTTATTTAAAGAGGTCTCAACACCCTCTTGTAATCATCCAGTCTTTTATTAAACAAGTTACATTCATCTTATACGGCTCTCTCTCTCTAAAAGAAGTGTGCCGAGTTCTGGTGTGTCATATCCAGAGTCTAAGGGTGTTTAGTTTGGTGTGTCATATCCAAATCATTCATCTAGGAGTATCAAGAGATCATTCATCCCTCTTGTGTCACCATTCAATCCACACGCCTTGAAGAACTTGAGTCTCTTATTCGTTCTTGCAAGGATCTATCCATTCCCATCAACCAAAGAGCATCCTAGGGACGCATCAGAATCACGATGTAAGAAACTTGATCTGGACTCATAAATCAGTGTCGAATCACCCTGAAGTTGAATAAATATCATTGGACTTATGATGAAGAAGTTATCCCAATTTTAACCGAAGTGATTCCAGTTTGTCCTGTTTGGAGATTTGGGAATTTATTCTTGATACTAATAAAACCAAATGAATCACGATGTAAGAAGCTTGATTTGGACTCATTAATCAGTGTAGAATCACCCTGAATTTGAATCAATATCATTGGAGTTATGATGAAGAAGTTATCCCACTTTTAACCGAAGTGATTCCAGTTTGTCCTGTTTGGAGATTTGGCAATTTCTTCTTGATACTAATAAAACCAGAATGAATCACGATGTAAGAAGCTTGATTTAGACTCATAAATCAGTGTCGAATCACCCTGAAGTTGACTCAAGATCATAGGAGTTATGATGAAGAAGGTATCCCACTTTTAACCGAAGTTATTCCAATTTGTCCTGTTTGGAGATTTGGGAATTTATTCTTGATACTAATAAAACCAGAATGAATCACGATGTAAGAAGCTTGATTTGGACTCACTAATCAGTGTAGAATCACCCTGAAGTTGAATCAATATCATTGGAGTTATGATGAAGAAGTTATCCCACTTTTAACCGAAGTGATTCCAGTTTGCCCTGTTTGGAGATTTGGCAATTTCTTCTTGATACCAATAAAACCAGAATGAATCACGATGTAAGAAGATTGATTTGGACTCATAAATAAGTGTAGAATCATCCTGAAGTTGAATCAATATCATTAGACTTATGATGAAGAAGTTATCCAACTTTTAACCGTAGTGCTTCCAGTTTACCCTGTTTGGAGATTTGGCAATTTCTTCTTGATACAAATAAAACTAGAATGAATCACGATGTAAGAAACTTGATCTGGACTCATAAATCAGTTTAGAATCATCCTGAAGTTGAATCAATATCATTGGACTTATGATGAAGAAGTTATCCCACTTTTAACCGAAGTGATTCCAGTTTGCCCTGTTTGGAGATTTGGCAATTTATTCTTGATACAAATAAAACCAGAATGAATCACAATGTAAGAAGCTTGATTTGGACTCATTAATCAGTGTAGAATCACCTTGAAGTTGAATCAATATCATTGGAGTTATGATGAAGAAGTTATCCCACTTTTAACCGAAGTGATTCCAGATTACCCTGTTTGGAGATTTGGCAATTTCTTCTTGATACAAATAAAACCAGAAAGAAACACGATGTAAGAAACTTGATCTGGACTCATAAATCAGTTTAGAATCATCCTGAAGTTGAATCAATATCATTGGACTTATGATGAAGAAGTTATCCCACTTTTAACCGAAGTGATTCTAGTTTGCCCTGTTTGGAGATTTGGGAATTTATTCTTGATACTACTAAAACCAGAATGAATCACGATGTAAGAAGCTTGATTTGGAATCATTAATCAGTGTAGAATCACCCTGAAGTTGAATCAATATCATTGGAGTTATGATGAAGAAGTTATCCCACTTTTAACCGAAGTGATTCCAGTTTGCTCTCTTTGGAGATTTGGCAATTTCTTCTTGATACAAATAAAACCAGAATGAATCACGATGAAAGAAACTTGATCTGGACTCATTAATCATTGTCGAATCATCTTGAAGTGGAATTAATATCATTGGACTTATGATGAAGAAGTTATCCCACTTTTAACCGAAGTGATTCCAGTTTGCCCTGTTTGGAGATTTGGGAATTTATTCTTGATACTACTAAAACCAGAATGAATCACGATGTAAGAAGCTTGATTTGGAATCATTAATCAGTGTAGAATCACCCTGAAGTTGAATCAATATCATTGGAGTTATGATGAAGAAGTTATCCCACTTTTAACCGAAGTGATTCCAGTTTGCTCTCTTTGGAGATTTGGCAATTTCTTCTTGATACTAATAAAACCAGAATGAATCACGATGTAAGAAGCCTTATTTGGACTCATAAATCAGTGTCGAATCACTCCGAAGTTGACTCAAGATCATAGGAGTTATGATGAAGAAGTTATCCCACTTTTAACCGAAGTTACTCCAGTTTGCCCTGTTTGGAGATTTGGGAATTTATTCTTGATACTAATAAAACCAGAATGAATCACGATGTAAGAAGCTTGATTTGGACTTATTAATCAATGTAGAATCACCCTGAGGTTGAATCAATATCATTGGAGTTATGATGAAGAAGTTATCCCACTTTTAACTGAAGTGATTCCAGTTTGTCCTGTTTGGATATTTGGCAATTTCTTCTTGATACTAATAAAACCAGAACGAATCACGATGTAAGAAACTTGATCTGGACTCATAAATCAGTGTCGAATCACCCTGAAGTTGAATCAATATCATTGGACTTATGATGAAGAAGTTATCCCAATTTTAACCGAAGTGATTCCAGTTTGTCCTGTTTGGAGATTTGGGAATTTATTCTTGATACTAATAAAACCAAATGAATCATGATGTAAGAAGCTTTATTTGGACTCATTAATCAGTGTAGAATCACCCTGAATTTGAATCAATATCATTGGAGTTATGATGAAGAAGTTATCCCACTTTTAACCGAAGTGATTCCAGTTTGCCCTGTTTGGAGATTTGGCAATTTCTTCTTGATACTAATAAAACCAGAATGAATCACGATGTAAGAAGCTTGATTTATACTCATAAATCAGTGTCGAATCACCCTGAAGTTGACTCAAGATCATAGGAGTTATGATGAAGAAGGTATCCCACTTTTAACCGAAGTTATTCCAATTTGTCCTGTTTGGAGATTTGGGAATTTATTCTTGATACTAATAAAACCAGAATGAATCACGATGTAAGAAGCTTGATTTGGACTCACTAATCAGTGTAGAATCACCCTGAAGTTGAATCAATATCATTGGAGTTATGATGAAGAAGTTATCCCACTTTTAACCGAAGTGATTCCAGTTTGCCCTGTTTGGAGATTTGGGAATTTCTTCTTGATACCAATAAAACCAGAATGAATCACGATGTAAGAAGATTGATTTGGACTCATAAATAAGTTTAGAATCATCCTGAAGTTGAATCAATATCATTAGACTTATGATGAAGAAGTTATCCCACTTTTAACCGTAGTGCTTCCAGTTTACCCTGTTTGGAGATTTGGCAATTTCTTCTTGATACAAATAAAACTAGAATGAATCACGATGTAAGAAACTTGATCTGGACTCATAAATCAGTTTAGAATCATCCTGAAGTTGAATCAATATCATTGGACTTATGATGAAGAAGTTATCCCACTTTTAACCGAAGTGATTCCAGTTTGCCCTGTTTGGAGATTTGGGAATTTATTCTTGATACTAATAAAACAAGAATGAATCACGTTGTAAGAAGCTTGATTTAGACTAATAAATCAGTGTCGAATCACCCTGAAGTTGAATCAATACCATTGGACTTATGATGAAGAAGTTATCCCACTTTTAACCGAAGTGATTCCAGTTTGCCCTGTTTGGAGATTTAGCAATTTATTCTGGATACTAATAAAACCAGAATGAATCACGATGTAAGAAGCTTGATTTGGACTCATTAATCAGTGTAGAATCACCCTGAAGTTGAATCAATATCATTGGAGTTATGATGAAGAAGTTATCCCAATTTTAACCGAAGTGATTCCAGTTTGTCCTGTTTGGAGATTTTGCAATTTCTTCTTGATACAAATAAAACCAGAATGAATCACGATGTAAGAAGGCTTATTTGGACTCATTAATCAGTGTAGAATCATCCTGAAGTTGAATCAAGATCATTGGACTTATGATGAAGAAGTTATCCCAATTTCAACCGAAGTGATTCCAGTTTGCCCTGTTTGGAGATTTGGTAATTTCTTCTTGATACAAATAAAACCAGAATGAAACACGATGTAAGAAACTTGATCTGGACTCATAAATCAGATTAGAATCATCCTGAAGTTCAATCAATATCATTGGACTTATGATGAAGAAGTTATCCCACTTTTAACCGAAGTGATTCCAGTTTGCCCTGTTTGGATGGGAATTTATTCTTGATACTAATAAAACCAGAATGAATCACGATGTAAGAAGCTTGATTTGGACTCATAAATCAGTGTCGAATCACCCTGAAGTTGAATCAATATCATTGGACTTATGATGAAGAAGTTATCCCACTTTTAACCGAAGTGATTCCAGTTTGCCCTGTTTGGAGATTTAGCAATTTATTCTGGATACTAATAAAACCAGAATGAATCACGATGTAAGAAGCTTGATTTGGACTCATTAATCAGTGTAGAATCACCCTGAAGTTGAATCAATATCATTGGAGTTATGATGAAGAAGTTATCCCAATTTTAACCGAAGTGATTCCAGTTTGCCCTGTTTGGAGATTTTGCAATTTCTTCTTGATACAAATAAAACCAGAATGAATCACGATGAAAGAAACTTGATCTGGACTCATAAATCATTGTCGAATCATCCTGAAGTGGAATTAATATCATTGGACTTATGATGAAGAAGTTATCCCACTTTTAACCGAAGTGATTCCAGTTTGCCCTGTTTGGAGATTTGGGAATTTATTCTTGATACCACTAAAACCAGAATGAATCACGATGTAAGAAGCTTGATTTGGAATCATTAATCAGTGTAGAATCACCCTGAAGTTGAATCAATATCATTGGAGTTATGATGAAGAAGTTATCCCACTTTTAACCGAAGTGATTCCAGTTTGCTCTCTTTGGAGATTTGGCAATTTCTTCTTGATACTAATAAAACCAGAATGAATCACGATGTAAGAAGCCTTATTTGGACTCATAAATCAGTGTCGAATCACTCTGAAGTTGACTCAAGATCATAGGAGTTATGATGAAGAAGTTATCCCACTTTTAACCGAAGTTACTTCAGTTTGCCCTGTTTGGAGATTTGGGAATTTATTCTTGATACTAATAAAACCAGAATGAATCACGATGTAAGAAGCTTGATTTGGACTCATTAATCAATGTAGAATCACCCTGAAGTTGAATCAATATCATTGGAGTTATGATGAAAAAGTTATCCCACTTTTAACTGAAGTGATTCCAGTTTGTCCTGTTTGGAGATTTGGCAATTTCTTCTTGATACTAATAAAACCAGAACGAATAACGATGTAAGAAACTTGATCTGGACTCATAAATCAGTGTCGAATCACCCTGAAGTTGAATCAATATCATTGGACTTATGATGAAGAAGTTATCCCAATTTTAACCGAAGTGATTCCAGTTTGTCATGTTTGGAGATTTGGGAATTTATTCTTGATACTAATAAAACCAAATGAATCACGATGTAAGAAGCTTGATTTGGACTCATTAATCAGTGTAGAATCACCCTGAATTTGAATCAATATCATTGGAGTTATGATGAAGAAGTTATCCCACTTTTAACCGAAGTGATTCCAGTTTGCCCTGTTTGGAGATTTGGCAATTTCTTCTTGATACTAATAAAACCAGAATGAATCACGATGTAAGAAGCTTGATTTAGACTCATAAATCAGTGTCGAATCACCCTGAAGTTGACTCAAGATCATAGGAGTTATGATGAAGAAGGTATCCCACTTTTAACCGAAGTTATTCCAGTTTGCCCTGTTTGGAGATTTGGGAATTTATTCTTGATACTAATAAAACCAGAATGAATCACGATGTAGGAAGCTTGATTTGGACTCACTAATCAGTGTAGAATCACCCTGAAGTTGAATCAATATCATTGGAGTTATGATGAAGAAGTTATCCCACTTTTAACCGAAGTGATTCCAGTTTGCCCTGTTTGGAGATTTGGCAATTTCTTCTTGATACCAATAAAACCAGAATGAATCACGATGTAAGAAGATTGATTTGGACTCATAAATAAGTGTAGAATCATCCTGAAGTTGAATCAAGATCATAGGAGTTATGATGAAGAAGTTATCCTACTTTTAACAGAAGTGATTCCAGTTTGCCCTGTTTGGAGATTTGGGAATTTAATCTTGATACTAATAAAACCAGAATGAAACACGATGTAAGAAGCTTGATTTGGACTCATAAATCAGTGTAGAATCATCCTGAAGTTGAATCAATATCATTAAACTTATGATGAAGAAGTTATCCCACTTTTAACCGTAGTGATTCCAGTTTACCCTGTTTGGAGATTTGGCAATTTCTTCTTGATACAAATAAAACCAGAATGAATCACGATGTAAGAAACTTGATCTGGACTCATAAATCAGTTTAGAATCATCCTGAAGTTGAATCAATATCGTTGGACTTATGATGAAGAAGTTATCCCACTTTTAACCGTAGTGATTCCATTTTACCCTGTTTGGAGATTTGGCGATTTCTTCTTGATACAAATAAAACCAGAATGAATCACGATGTAAGAAACTTGATATGGACTCATAAATCAGTTTAAAATCATCCTGAAGTAGAATCAATATCATTGGACTTATGATGAAGAAGTTATCCCACTTTTAACCGAAGTGATTCCAGTTTGCCCTGTTTGGAGATTTGGGAATTTATTCTTGATACTAATAAAACCAGAATGAATCACGATGTAAGAAGCTTGATTTGGACTCATTAATCAGTGTAGAATTACCCTGAAGTTGAATCAATATCATTGGAGTTATGATGAAGAAGTTATCCCACTTTTAACCGAAGTGATTCCAGTTTGCCCTGTTTGGAGATTTGGCAATTTCTTCTTGATGCAAATAAAACTATAATGAATCACGATGTAAGAAGCTTGATTTAGACTCATAAATCAGTGTCGAATCACCCTGAAGTTGACTCAAGATCATAGGAGTTATGATGAAGAAGTTATCCCACTTTTAACCGAAGTGATTCCAGTTTGTCCTTTTTGGGGATTTGGGAATTTATTCTTGATACTAATAAAACCAGAATGAATCACGATGTAAGAAGCTTGATTTGGACTCATTAATCTGTGTAGAATCACCCTGAAGTTGAATCAATATCATTGGAGTTATGATGAAGAAGTTATCCTAATTTTAACCGAAGTGATTCCAGTTTGCCCTGTTTGGAGATTTGGCAATTTCTTCTTGATACAAATAAAACCAGAATGAATCACGATGTAAGAAGCTTGATTTGGACTCATAAATCAATGTAGAAGCATCCTGAAGTTGAATCAATATCATTGGACTTATGATGAAGAAGTTATCCCACTTTTAACCGAAGTGATTCCAGTTTACCCTGTTTGGAGATTTGGCAACTTCTTCTTGATACAAATAAAACCAGAATGAAACATGATGTAAGAAACTTGATCTGGACTCATAAATTAGTTTAGAATCATCCTGAAGTTGAATCAATATCATTGGACTTATGATGAAGAAGTTATCCCACTTTTAACCAAAGTGATTCCAGATTGCCCTGTTTGGAGATTTGGCAATTTCTTTTTGATACAAATATAACCAGAATGAATCACGATGTAAGAAGCTTGATTTAGACTCATAAATCAGTGTCGAATCACCCTGAAGTTGACTCAAGATCATAGGAGTTATGATGAAGAAGTTATCCCACTTTTAACCGAAGTGATTCCAGTTTGCCCTGTTTGGAGATTTGAGAATTTCTTCTTGATACTAATAAAACCAGAATGAATCACGATGTAAGAAGCTTGATTTGGACTCATTAATCAGTGTAGAATCACCCTGAAGTTGAATCAATATCATTGGAGTTATGATGAAGAAGTTATCCCACTTTTAACCGAAGTGATTCCAGTTTGCCCTGTTTGAAGATTTGGCAATTTCTTCTTGATACAAATAAAACCAGAATGAATCACGATGTAAGAAGCTTGATTAGACTCATAAATCAGTGTCGAATCACCCTGAAGTTGACTCAAGATCATAGGAGTTATGATGAAGAAGTTATCCCACTTTTAACCGAAGTGATTCCAGTTTGTCCTGTTTGGAGATTTGGGAATTTATTCTTGATACTAATAAAACCAGAATGAATCACGATGTAAGAAGCTTGATTCGGACTCATTAATCAGTGTAGAATCACCCTGAATTTGAATCAATATCATTGGAGTTATGATGAAGAAGTTATCCCAATTTTAACCGAAGTGATTCCAGTTTGCCCTGTTTGGAGATTTGGGAATTTCTTCTTGATACAAATAAAACCAGAATGAATCACGATGTAAGAAGCTTGATTTGGACTCATTAATCATTGTAGAATCACCCTGAAGTTGAATCAATATCATTGGAGTTATGATGAAGAAGTTATCCCACTTTTAACCGAAGTGATTCCAGTTTACCCTGTTTGGAGATTTGGCAATTTCTTCTTGATACAAATAAAACCAGAATGAATCATGATGCAAGAAGCTTGATTTAGACTCATAAATCAGTGTCGAATCACTCTGAAGTTGACTCAAGATCATAGGAGTTATGATGAAGAAGTTATCCCACTTTTAACCGAAGTGATTCCAGTTTGTCATGTTTGAAGATTTGGGAATTTATTCTTGATACTAATAAAACCAGAATGAATCACGATGTAAGAAGCTTGATTTGGACTCATTAATCAGTGTAGAATCACCCTGAAGTTGAATCAATATCATTGGAGTTATGATGAAGAAGTTATCCCACTTTTAACCGAAGTGATTCCAGTTTGCCCTGTTTGGAGATTTGGCAATTTCTTCTAGATACAAATAAAACCAGAATAAATCACGATGTAAGAAGCTTGATTTGGTCTCACAAATCAGTGTAGAATCATCCTGAAGTTGAATCAATATCATTAGACTTATGATGAAGAAGTTATCCCACTTTTAACCGTAGTGATTCCAGTTTATCCTGTTTGGAGATTTGGCAATTTCTTCTTGATACAAATAAAACCAGAATGAATAACGATGTAAGAAACTTGATCTGGACTCATAAATCAGTTTAGAATCATCCTGAAGTTGAATCAATATCATTGGACTTATGATGAAGAAGTTATCCCACTTTTAACCGAAGTGATTCCAGTTTGCCCTGTTTGGAGATTTGGGAATTATTCTTGATACTAATAAAACCAGAATGAATCACGATGTAAGAAGCTTGATTTGGACTCATTAATCAGTGTAGAATCACCCTGAAGTTGAATCAATATCATTGGAGTTATGATGAAGAAGTTATCCCACTTTTAACCGAAGTGATTCCAGTTTGCCCCTGTTTGGAGATTTGGCAATTTCTTCTTGATACTAATAAAACCAGAATGAATCACGATGTAAGAAGCTTGATTTAGACTCATAATCAGTGTCGAATCACCCTGAAGTTTGACTCAAGATCATAGGAGTTATGATGAAGAAGTTATCCCACTTTAACCGAAGTGATTCCAGTTTGTCCTGTTTGGAGATTTGGGAATTTATCTTGATACTAATAAAACCAGAATGAAATCACGATGTAAGAAGCTTGATTTGGACTCATAAATCAGTGTAGAATCACCCTGAAGTTGAATCAATATCATTGGAGTTATGATGAAGAAGTTATCCCACTTTTAACCGAAGTGATTCCAGTTTGCCCTGTTTGGAGATTTGGCAATTTCTTCTTGATACTAATAAAACCAGAATGAATCACGATGTAAGAAGCTTGATTTGGACTCATAAATCAGTGTAGAATCACCCTGAAGTTGAATCAATATCATTGGAGTTATGATGAAGAAGTTATCCCACTTTTAACCGAAGTGATTCCAGTTTGCCCTGTTTGGAGATTTGGCAATTTCTTCTTGATACAAATAAAACCAGAATGAATCACGATGTAAGAAAGCTTGATTTGGACTCATAAATCAGTTTAGAATCACCCTGAAGTTGAATCAATATCATTGGACTTATGATGAAGAAGTTATCCCACTTTTAACCGAAGTGATTCCAGTTTGCCCTGTTTGGAGATTTGGGCAATTTATTCTTGATACTAATAAAACCAGAATGAATCACGATGTAAGAAGCTTGATTTGGACTCATTAATCAGTGTAGAATCACCCTGAAGTTGAATCAATATCATTGGAGTTATGATGAAGAAGTTATCCCACTTTTAACCGAAGTGATTCCAGTTTGCCCTGTTTGGAGATTTGGCAATTTCTTCTTGATACAAATAAAACCAGAATGAATCACGATGTAAGAAGCTTGATTTGGACTCATAAATCAGTGTAGAATCACCCTGAAGTTGAATCAATATCATTGGAGTTATGATGAAGAAGTTATCCCACTTTTAACCGAAGTGATTCCAGTTTGTCCTGTTTGGAGATTTGGGAATTTATTCTTGATACTAATAAAACCAGAATGAATCACGATGTAAGAAGCTTGATTTGGACTCATTAATCAGTGTAGAATCACCCTGAAGTTGAATCAATATCATTGGAGTTATGATGAAGAAGTTATCCCACTTTTAACCGAAGTGATTCCAGTTTGCCCTGTTTGGAGATTTGGCAATTTCTTCTTGATACAAATAAAACCAGAATGAATCACGATGTAAGAATCTTGATTTGGACTCATAAATAAGTGTAGAATCACCCTGAAGTTGAATCAATATCACTGGACTTATGATGAAGAAGTTATCCCACTTTTTAACCGTAGTGATTCCAGTTTACCCTGTTTGGAGATTTGGCAATTTCTTCTTGATATAAATAAACCAGAATGAAACATGATGTAAGAAACTTTATCTGGACTCA
Source organism: Moricandia moricandioides (assembly GCA_905132885.1). Taxonomy (NCBI): domain Eukaryota; kingdom Viridiplantae; phylum Streptophyta; class Magnoliopsida; order Brassicales; family Brassicaceae; genus Moricandia; species Moricandia moricandioides. The sequence continues at coordinate 21,750 of CAJHQQ010004170.1, forward strand.
TAAATTAGTTTAGAATCATCCTGAAGTTGAATCAATATCACTGGACTTATGATGAAGAAGTTATCCCACTTTTAACCGAAGTGATTCCAGATTGCCCTGTTTGGAGATTTGGGCAATTTTTCTTTGATACAAATATAACCAGAATGAATCACGATGTAAGAAGCTTGATTTAGATTCATAATCAGTGTCGAATCACCCTGAAGTTGACTCAAGATCATAGGAGTTATGATGAAGAAGTTATCCCACTTTTAACCGAAGTGATTCCAGTTTGCCCTGTTTGGAGATTTGGCAATTATTCTTGATACTAATAAAACCAGAATGAATCACGATGTAAGAAGCTTGATTTAGACTCATAAATCAGTGTCGAATCACCCTGAAGTTGACTCAAGATCATAGGAGTTATGATGAAGAAGTTATCCCACTTTTAACCGAAGTGATTCCAGTTTGTCCTTTTTGGAGATTTGGAATTTATTCTTGATACTAATAAAACCAGAATGAATCACGATGTAAGAAGCTTGATTTAGACTCATAATCAGTGTCGAATCACCCTGAAGTTGACTCAAATCATAGGAGTTATGATGAAGAAGTTATCCCACTTTAACCGAAGTGATTCCAGTTTGTCCTGTTTGGAGATTTGGCAATTTATTCTTGATACTAATAAAACCAGAATGAATCACGATGTAAGAAGCTTGATTGGACTCATTAATCAGTGTAGAATCACCCTGAAGTTGAATTCAGTATCATTGGAGTTATGATGAAGAAGTTATCCCACTTTTAACCGAAGTGATTCCAGTTTGCCTGTTTGGAGATTTGGCAATTCTTCTTGATACTAAATAAAACCAGAATGAATCACGATGTAAGAAGCTTGATTTGGACTCATTAATCAGTGTCGAATCACCCTGAAGTTTAATCAAGATCATTGGAGTTATGATGAAGAAGTTATCCCACTTTTAACCGAAGTTTATTCCAGTTTGCCCTGTTTGGAGATTTGCAATTTCTTCTTGATACTAATAAAACCAGAATGAATGATGATGTAAGAAGCTTGATTTAAGACTCATAAATCAGTGTCGAATCACCCTGAAGTTGACTCAAGATCATAGGAGTTATGATGAAGAAGTTATCCCACTTTTAACCGAAGTGATTCCAGTTTGCCCTATTTGGAGATTGGGAATTTATTCTTGATACTAATAAAACTATAATGAATCACGATGTAAGAAGCTTGATTTGGACTCATTAATCAGTGTAGAATCACCCTGAAGTTTGAATCAATATCATTGGAGTTATGATGAAGAAGTTATCCCACTTTAACCGAAGTGATTCCAGTTTGCCCTGTTTGGAGATTTGGCAATTTCTTCTTGATACAAATAAAACCAGAATGAATCACGATGTAAGAAGCCTTGATTTGGACTCATAAATCAGTGTAGAATCACCCTGAAGTTGACTCAAGATCATTGGAGTTATGATGAAGAAGTTATTCCCACTTTTAACCGAAGTGATTCCAGTTTACCCTGTTTGGAGATTTGGGAATTTCTTCTTGATACTAATAAAATCAGAATGAATCACGATGTAAGAAGCTTGATTTCGGACTCATTAAATCAGTGTAGAATCACCCTGAAGTTGAATCAATATCATTGGGAGTTATGATGAAGAAGTTATCCCAATTTTAACCGAAGTGATTCCAGTTTGCCCTGTTTGGAGATTTGGGAATTTCTTCTTGATACTAAATAAAACCAGAATGAATCACGATGTAAAGAAGCTTGATTTGGACTCATTAATCAGTGTAGAATCACCCTGAAGTTGAATCAATATCATTGGAGTTATGATGAAGAAGTTATCCCACTTTTAACCGAAGTGATTCCAGTTTGCCCTGTTTGGAGATTTGGCAATTTCTTCTTGATACAAATAAAACCAGAATGAATCACGATGTAAGAAGCTTGATTTGGACTCATAAATCAGTGTCGAATCACCCTGAAGTTGAATCAAGATCATAGGAGTTATGATGAAGAAGTTATCCCACTTTTAACCGAAGTGATTCCAGTTTGTCCTGTTTGGAGATTTGGGAATTTATTCTTGATACTAATAAAACCAGAATGAATCACGATGTAAGAAGCTTGATTTGGACTCATTAAATCAGTGTAGAATCACCCTGAAGTTGAATCAATATCATTGGAGTTATGATGAAGAAGTTATCCCACTTTTAACCGAAGTGATTCCAGTTTGGCCCTGTTTGGAGATTTGGGACAATTTCTTCTTGATACAAATAAAACCAGAATGAATCACGATGTAAGAAGCTTGATTTTGGACTCATAAATCAGTTTAGAATCATCCTGAAGTTGAATCAATATCATTAGACTTATGATGAAGAAGTTATCCCACTTTTAACCGAAGTGATTCCAGTTTGCCCTGTTTTGGAGATTTGGCAATTTCTTCTTGATACAAATAAAACCAGAATGAATCACGATGTAAGAAACTTGATCTGGACTCATAAATCAGTGTAGAATCATCCTGAAGTTGACTCAATATCATTGGACTTATGATGAAGAAGTTATCCCACTTTTAACCGAAGTGATTCCAGTTTGCCCTGTTTGGAGATTTGGGAATTTTATTCTTGATACTAATAAAACCATGAATGAATCACGATGTAAGAAGCTTGATTTGGACTCATTAATCAGTGTCGAATCACCCTGAAGTTTGACTCAATATCATAGGAGTTATGATGAAGAAGTTATCCCACTTTTAACGAAGTGATTCCAGTTTGCCCTGTTTGGAGATTTGGCAATTTCTTCTTGATACAAATAAAACCAGAATGAATCACGATGTAAGAAGCTTGATTTGGACTCATTAAATCAGTGTAGAATCATCCTGAAGTTGAATCAATATCATTGAACTTATGATGAAGAAGTTATCCCACTTTTAACCGAGTGATTCCAGTTTGCCCTGTTTGGAGATTTGGCGATTTCTTCTTGATACAAATAAAACCAGAATGAATCACGATGTAAGAAGCTTGATTGGACTCATTAATCAGTGTAGAATCACCCTGAAGTTGAATCAATATCATTGGACTTATGATGAAGAAGTTATTCCACTTTTAACCTAAGTGATTCCAGTTTGCCCTGTTTGGAGATTTGGCAATTTCTTCTTGATACTAATAAAACCAGATGAATCACGATGTAAGAAGCTTGATTTGGACTCATAATCAGTGTCGAATCACCCTGAAGTTGAATCAATATCATTGGAGTTATGAAGAAGAAGTTATCCACTTTTAACCGAAGTGATTCCAGTTTGCCCTGTTTGGAGATTTGGCAATTTCTTCTTGATACAAATAAAACCAGAATGAATCACGATGTAAGAAGCTTGATTTGGACTCATAAATCAGTGTAGAATCACCCTGAAGTTGACTCAAGGATCATTAGGAGTTATGATGAAGAAGTTATCCCACTTTTAACCGAAGTGATTCCAGTTTGCCCTGTTTGGAGATTTGGGAATTTATTTCTTGATACTAATAAAACCAGAATCAATCACGATGTAAGAAGCTTGATTTGGACTCATTAATCAGTGTAGAATCACCCTGAAGTTGAATCAATATCATTAGAGTTATGATGAAGAAGTTATCCCACTTTTAACCGAAGTGATTCCAGTTTCTCCTGTTTGGAGATTTGGGGAATTTCTTCTTGATACAAATAAACCAGAATGAATCACGATGTAAGAAACTTGATTTGGACTCATTAAATCAGTTTAGAATCATCCTGAAGTTGAATCAATATCATTGGAGTTATGATGAAGAAGTTATCCCACTTTTAACCGAAGTGATTCCAGTTTTGCCTGTTTGGAGATTTGGCATTTCTTCTTGATACTAATAAAACCAGAATGAATCACGATGTAAGAAGCTTGATTTAGACTCATAAATCAGTGTCGAATCACCCTGAAGTTGACTCAAGATCATAGGAGTTATGATGAAGAAGTTATCCACTTTTAACCGAAGTGATTCCAGTTGCCCTGTTTGGAGATTTGAGAATTTATTCTTGATACTAATAAAACCAGAATGAAATCACGATGTAAGAAGCTTGATTTGGACTCATTAATCAGTGTAGAATCACCCTGAAGTTGAATCAATATCATTGGAAGTTATGATGAAGAAGTTATCCCACTTTTAACCGAAGTGATTCCAGTTTGCCCTGTTTGGAGATTTGGCAATTTCTTCTTGATACAAATAAAACCAGAATGAATCACGATGTAAGAAGCTTGATTTGGACTCATAAATCAGTGTAGAATCATCCTGAAGTTGAATCAATATCATTGAACTTATGATGAAGAAGTTATCCCACTTTTAACCGTAGTGATTCCAGTTTACCATGTTTGGAGATTTGGCGAATTTTTCTTGATACAAATAAAACCAGAATGAATCACGATGTAAGAAACTTGATCTGGACTCATAAATCAGTTTAGAATCATCCTGAAGTTGAATCAATATCATTGGACTTATGATGAAGAAGTTATCCCACTTTTAACCGAAGTGATTCCAGTTTGCCCTGTTTGGAGATTTGGGAATTTATTCTTGATACTAATAAAACCAGAATGAATCATGATGTAAGAAGCTTGATTTGGACTCATTAATCAGTGTAGAATCACCCTGAAGTTGAATCAATATCATTGGAGTTATGATGAAGAAGTTATCCACTTTTAACCGAAGTGATTCCAGTTTGCCCTGTTTGGAGATTTGGCAATTTCTACTTGATACAAATAAAACCAGAATGAATCACGATGTAAGAAGCTTGATTTAGACTCATAAATCAGTGTCGAATCACCCTGAAGTTGACTCAAGATCATAGGAGTTATGATGAAGAAGTTATCCCACTTTTAACCGAAGTGATTCCAGTTTGTCCTGTTTGGAGATTTGGGAATTTATTCTTGATACTAATAAAACCAGAATGAATCACGATGTAAGAAGCTTGATTTGGACTCATTAATCAGTGTAGAATCACCTGAAGATTGAATCAATATCATTGGAGTTATGATGAATAAGTTATCCCAATTTTAACCGAAGTGATTCCAGTTTGCCCTGTTTGGAGATTTGGGAATTTCTTCTTGATACAAATAAAACCAGAATGAATCACGATGTAAGAAGCTTGATTTGGACTCATTAATCAGTGTAGAATCACCCTGAAGTTGAATCAATATCATTGGAGTTATGATGAAGAAGTTATCCCACTTTTAACCGAAGTGATTCCAGTTTGCCCTGTTTGGGAGATTGGGAATTTCTTCTTGATACTAATAAAACCAGAATGAATCACGATGTAAGAAGCTTGATTTGGACTCATTAATCAGTGTCGAATCACCCTGAAGTTTACTCAAGATCATTGGAGTATGATGAAGAAGTTATCCCACTTTTAACCGAAGTGATTCCAGTTTGCCCTGTTTGGAGATTTGGGAATTTCTCTTGATACTAATAAAACCAGAATGAATCACGATGTAGAAGCTTGATTTAGACTCATAAATCAGTGTAGAATCACCCTGAAGTTGACTCAAGATCATAGGAGTTATGATGAAGAAGTTATCCTACTTTTAACCGAAGTTATTCCAGTTTGCCCTATTTGGAGATTTGGGAATTTATTCTTGATACTAATAAAACCAGAATGAAACACGATGTAAGAAGCTTGATTTGGACTCATAAATCAGTGTAGAATCATCCTGAAGTTGAATCAATATCATTAAACTTATGATGAAGAAGTTATCCCACTTTTAACCGTAGTGATTCCAGTTTACTCTGTTTGGAGATTTGGCAATTTCTTCTTGATACAAATAAAACCAGAATGAATCACGATGTAAGAAACTTGATCTGGACTCATAAATCAGTTTAGAATCATCCTGAAGTTGAATCAATATCATTGAACTTATGATGAAGAAGTTATCCCACTTTTAACCGTAGTGATTCCAGTTTACCCTGTTTGGAGATTTGGCGATTTCTTCTTGATACAAATAAAACCAGAATGAATCACGATGTAAGAAACTTGATCTGGACTCATAAATCAGTTTAGAATCAGCCTGAAGTTGAATCAATATCATTGGACTTATGATGAAGAAGTTATCCCACTTTTAACCGAAGTGATTCCAGTTTGCCCTGTTTGGAGATTTGGGAATTTATTCTTGATACTAATAAAACCAGAATGAATCACGATGTAAGAAGCTTGATTTGGACTCATTAATCAGTGTAGAATCACCCTGAAGTTTACTCAAGATCATAGGAGTTATGATGAAGAAGTTATCACACTTTTAACCGAAGTGATTCCAGTTTGCGCTGTTTGGAGATTTGACAATTTCTTCTTGATACAAATAAAACCAGAATGAATCACGATGTAAGAAGCTTGATTTAGACTCATAAATCAGTGTCGAATCACCCTGAAGTTGACTCAAGATCATAGGAGTTATGATGAAGAAGTTATCCCACTTTTAACCGAAGTGATTCCAGTTTGGTCCTGTTTGGAGATTTGAGAATTTATTCTTGATACTAATAAAACCATAATGAATCACGATGTAAGAAGCTTGATTTGGACTCATAATCAGTGTAGAATCACCCTGAAGTTGAATCAATATTATTGGAGTTATGATGAAGAAGTTATCCCAATTTTAACCGAAGTGATTCCAGTTTGTCCTGTTTGGAGATTTGGGAATTTCTTCTTGATACAAATAAAACCAGAATGAATCACGATGTAAGAAGCTTGATTTGGACTCATTAATCAGTGTAGAATCACCCTGAAGTTGAATCAATATCATTGGAGTTATGATGAAGAAGTTATCCCACTTTTAACCGAAGTGATTCCAGTTTGCCCTGTTTGGAGATTTGGCAATTTCTTCTTGATACTAATAAAACCAGAATGAATCACGATGTAAGAAGCTTGATTTGGACTCATTAATCAGTGTCGAATCACCCTGAAGTATACTCAAGATCATAGGAGTTATGATGAAGAAGTTATCCCACTTTTAACCGAAGTTATTCCAGTTTGCCCTGTTTGGAGATTTGGCAATTTCTTCTTGATACTAATAAAACCAGAATGAATCACGATGTAAGAAGCTTGATTTGGACTCATTAATCAGTGTAGAATCACCCTGAAGTTGAATCAATATCATTAGAGTTATGATGAAGAAGTTATCCCAATATTAACAGAAGTGATTCCAGTTTGCCCTGTTTGGAGATTTGGGAATTTCTTCTTGATACAAATAAAACCAGAATGAATCACGATGTAAGAAGCTTGATTTGGACTCATTAATCAGTGTAGAATCACCCTGAAGTTGAATCAATATCATTGGAGTTATGATGAAGAAGTTATCCCACTTTAACCGAAGTGATTCCAGTTTGCCCTGTTTGGAGATTTGGCAATTTCTTCTTGATACTAATAAAACCAGAATGAATCACGATGTAAGAAGCTTGATTTGGACTCATTAATCAGTGTCGAATCACCCTGAAGTTGACTCAAGATCATAGGAGTTATGATGAAGAAGTTATCCCACTTTTAACCGAAGTGATTCCAGTTTGCCCTGTTTGGAGATTTGGCAATTTCTTCTTGATACTAATAAAACCAGAATGAATCACGAGTGTAAGAAGCTTGATTTGGACTCATTAATCAGTGTAGAATCACCCTGAAGTTGAATCAAATCATAGAGTTATGATGAAGAAGTTATCCCAATATTAACAGAAGTGATTCCAGTTTGCCCTGTTTGGAGATTTGGGAATTTCTTCTTGATACTAATAAAACCAGAATGAATCACGATGTAAGAAGCTTGATTTGGACTCATTAATCAGTGTAGAATCACCCTGAAGTTGAATCAATATCATTGGAGTTATGATGAAGAAGTTATCCCACTTTTAACCGAAGTGATTCCAGTTTGCCCTGTTTGGAGATTTGGGAATTTCTTCTTGATACAAATAAAACCAGAATGAATCACGATGTAAGAAGCTTGATTTGGACTCATTAATCAGTGTAGAATCACCCTGAAGTTGAATCAATATCATTGGAGTTATGATGAAGAAGTTATCCCACTTTTAACCGAAGTGATTCCAGTTTGCCCTGTTTGGAGATTTGGCAATTTCTTCTTGATACTAATAAAACCAGAATGAATCACGATGTAAGAAGCTTGATTTGGACTCATTAATCAGTGTCGAATCACCCTGAAGTTTACTCAAGATCATAGGAGTTATGATGAAGAAGTTATCCCACTTTTAACCGAAGTGATTCCAGTTTGCCCTTTTTGGAGATTTGGGAATTTATTCTTGATACTAATAAAACCAGAATGAATCACGATGTAAGAAGCTTGATTTGGACTCATAATCAGTGTAGAATCACCCTGAAGTTGAATCAATATCATTAGAGTTATGATGAAGAAGTTATCCCACTTTTAACCGAAGTGATTCCAGTTTGCCCTGTTTGGAGATTTGGTAATTTCTTCTTGATACAAATAAAACCCATAATGAATCACGATGTAAGAAGCTTGATTTGGACTCATAAGTCAGTGTAGAATCACCCTGAAGTTGAATCAATATCATTGGAGTTATGATGAAGAAGTTATCCCACTTTTAACCGTAGTGATTTCCAGTTTGCCCTGTTTGGAGATTTGGCGATTTCTTCTTGATACTAATAAAACCAGAATGAATCACGATGTAAGAACTTGATCTGGACTCATAAATCAGTTTAGAATCATCCTGAAGTTGAATCAATATCATTGGACTTATGATGAAGAAGTTATCCCACTTTTAACCGAAGTGATTCCAGTTTGCCCTGTTTGGAGATTTGGGAATTTATTCTTGATACTAATAAAACCAGAATGAATCACGATGTAAGAAGCTTGATTTGGACTCATAAATCAGTGTAGAATCACCCTGAAGTTGACTCAAGATCATAGGAGTTATGATGAAGAAGTTATCCCACTTTTAACCGAAGTGATTCCAGTTTGTCCTGTTTGGAGATTTGGCAATTTCTTCTTGATACTAATAAAACCAGAATGAATCACGATGTAAGAAGCTTGATTTGGACTCATTAATCAGTGTAGAATCACCCTGAAGTTGAATCAATATCATTGGAGTTATGATGAAGAAGTTATCCCACTTTTAACCGAAGTGATTCCAGTTTGCCCTGTTTGGAGATTTGGCAATTTCTTCTTGATACTAAATAAAACCAGAATGAATCACGATGTAAGAAGCTTGATTTGGACTCATAAATCAGTGTAGAATCACCCTGAAGTTGAATCAATATCATTGGAGTTATGATGAAGAAGTTATCCCACTTTTAACCGAAGTGATTCCAGTTTGCCCTGTTTGGAGATTTGGGAATTTCTTCTTGATACTAATAAAACCAGAATGAATCACGATGTAAGAAGCTTGATTTGGACTCATTAATCAGTGTAGAATCACCCTGAAGTTGAATCAATATCATTGGAGTTATGATGAAGAAGTTATCCCACTTTTAACCGAAGTGATTCCAGTTTGCCCTGTTTGGAGATTTGGCAATTTCTTCTTGATACTAATAAAACCAGAATGAATCACGATGTAAGAAGCTTGATTTGGACTCATTAATCAGTGTCGAATCACCCTGAAGTTGACTCAAGATCATAGGAGTTATGATGAAGAAGTTATCCCACTTTTAACCGAAGTGATTCCAGTTTGCCCTGTTTGGAGATTTGGCAATTTCTTCTTGATACTAATAAAACCAGAATGAATCACGATGTAAGAAGCTTGATTTGGACTCATAAATCAGTGTAGAATCACCCTGAAGTTGAATCAATATCATTGGAGTTATGATGAAGAAGTTATCCCACTTTTAACCGAAGTGATTCCAGTTTGCCCTGTTTGGAGATTTGGCGATTTCTTCTTGATACTAATAAAACCAGAATGAATCACGATGTAAGAAGCTTGATTTGGACTCATAAATCAGTGTAGAATCACCCTGAAGTTGAATCAATATCATTGGAGTTATGATGAAGAAGTTAGCCGACTTTACCGAAACGACTATGTCATCACTACGTCTCTCGCGCACCTGTTTGGAGATTGGCAATTTCTTCTAGCTGATTATATCGCAACCAGTAGTGAATCTATCTCTAATACACTCTCTCTCTTCTCTGTGCCACTATCAGTGTCACTAATGCTCACACCCTGGAAGTTGAATCAATTCTCTGAGTTATT